>BHFT01014790.1:0-33609 GCA_004320025.1 Laticauda laticaudata | reverse complement strand
CCCCCCCCCCCCCCCCCCAATGGCTGACAACCTTCCCTCTTTATATGCCAACATTACACACAAATATGGAAGGCTGGAGAGCCACATTTTATCTCTTGCTTGTTGCCATGCTGTGGATTGCTGTGTTGAGATACTTTGTAGTCAGTGGATAATGGGAGATTTCCACCATGCAGAAAGTGCTCTTAACTTACAAAGCTTAGCTATTCTGGCTTGGTCTGAATAAAGGTATTTTTTAACCCTGAAGTGAACCTGGCTGAGGCCACCTTGGAGGCTTCAGAGTTGCCACACAACAGAGGGCAGGGGGAAATACCTAGATGGGGTTTTGTAGCCAAAACAATAAAGGTTTCCTGTGGGAATCAAGGACATTCTCACAGGTGGCTGGCCTGAGGAGGAGTGAAATAACCAAGCAACCAGCCAGCACCTGGACTGGACAGTGTGGCTAGTGACTTGTGGGAAAGGAGAAACTTTTATTTTTTTAATTAGGTGAAAGCCACTGGAACTTTCAGCTTTCACCAGTTGTGACAATATGATGTATCCAATAAACTGTTCTTTGAGGAATTTGCCTGCCTTGGAGTTCTGCTTTCTATGGGTGCATTTCTTGGAATGCGGATACTATCATGGTTTATTCTGTGATAGATGGTTGCTAGAAGCTTGGACATAACTCAGGAACATCAGGAATTGCACAGGAACAGAGAATGCCTTCACTCCTTAGAAACTGTGACTTCTATTCCCTCTTGTCCTTAACAGGGGTGTCAAATTTGCATCTTCACGGCAGTGTCACATGACGTAGCACGACCTTTTCTCCATTCGCTAAACTGGGTGTGGGCATGGCCAGCATGTGGTACATCTGGCCTGTGGGCCATGAGTTTGAGAGCACTGGTCCATAACATGCTGGAAAGCAACCATCCCATTTGGGAGGAGGGATCAAAAAGGGAATTAGCCTGGGTTCATGATGTAAACACAAGAAAATAAGGTCTGACCCCTCCTTGAATACCTTTGAGCTTTATCTAATCTTTCCCAGATGAATCTGCCTGTCTGGGAAGATCCCTGTGAAATAAACATAGAGCAATAAAGTAACTATTTTCAACTCTATATGTGTGAGGCTGTTCATTTGTACTTGATATAGTATCCTGTCCTTGCCTCAACCACTCCCCTGCCAATTTTTATTTTATTTTATTTTTATTTATTTGTCGAGCATGTATTAGATCAGTGGTCCCCAACCTTTTTTGTGCCAGGGACCAGTTTCATGCAGAAACACTTTTTCAAGGACCGGCAAAATCAATTCTTCCCCAATAGTAAAGGGCTTCTTAGCTTTAGCTAAAAAAATTTATATTTTAGTCACGATTATTCATTCTTTGCGGCCCGGTACAAAATGATCCACGGACCAGTAACGGTCCAGGGCCCGGTGGTTGGGGACCCCTGTATTAGATAACAGATATAAGTATAAACATGATTATTAATACATGAAATTGATTAATAAAAGCTGAATTGTTTCCCATTGTAAGGAGCTTATTAACATTAAATCATCCTTCTACTTATATAACCAGAGGGAAAAAGTCAGTCCTGCTGAGCATCTTGTTTCATGTTGGGGATTTTGGAAAATTGCAGGTTGAAAAAAGTCCTCCCTTCTCCGTGTTTTATATTTTCACCAAAAAGTCAGGGAAGGGAGAAAGAAAAGAAGGGGAAAAAAGAATAGATATCATCAACCTAAGATGTCATATTCTCTTGTGAATATCTTTATAATAAGAAGTCATTCTGTTTTGACAAGGCTAGAAGTATGTGAATGTGAATGTGCATGCCTTCATGTGTGTACTCTCATGAATAATTCATTACCTTCTCTGTCCATAAAGGTAAATGCATGGTAGTGAATCAAAATGAGGTATTTCCTATTCTGAAATAGGATTGGCTATTTTCCTCACTCACAATTTGACTTGTTCAAATGCACACGGTGTTTAAAAATGCCTCCCTTTCTTTCATTCTCTCTTCCATCAATAGGGCATTTGCACAGCAAGTTAAGTACGGCTTACCATGAAGCCTGTTAAGAAACTGACCCAGTCAAAGCAGCACTGAAAAGATAGCAAGGAAAAACAAAGTGCTCAGGGAACAGCTAGTCAAATTCACTTAAAATGCTTTATTAAACAGAATCTCTCTGGAAGTGTGTCTCAATTGTATTCTCATTTTGAAGTGACTTTCTTTGTAAGTGAGATAAAATCAATCCTACATTTTCCCCCCAACCTCAGGGGTGGGGTTTTTTAATTGCATTGGGGTAATGCAAAGGGAAACACTAGAAAATTGATTTATACAGTAAATGTTTGATAGGGGTAACACAGGCCCCTGAGTTGAATTCTTTCTGAAATCTATACCCTCTGTTCTCTTTGTCCATATGACTCAATTTTTTGTTTAAAAATTTCCATTGCTAAACAAAACTATTTTAAGTGAGTTTTGCTCCATTTTACAACCTTTCTTGTCTCAGTTGTTAAGTGAATCACTGCAGTTGTTAAGATAGTTCCATGGTTGTTAAGGGAATCTGGCTTACCCATTGATTTTGTTTGTCAGAAGGTCACAAATATAGATCGCATGACATCAATACATGCCAATTACCAAGTGTCTGAATTTTGATCATGTGATCATGGGGATGCTGCAAGTGTCATAAGCATGAAAAATATTCCTAAGTAATCTTTTTCAATGCGACTGTAGTTTAAAGTTTCAATAGTTTATAATACAAAATACAAAAATACGAAAGCAAATAGTAGGAAAAATAAGGAGGAAAAGGGGAAAGAAGTGTAGAAAAGAGAAAAAATAGAAAAAAGAAGCATTGACTTCTGACTTCCTCTAGTGCAGTAGACTAGGATAGTAGCATCAAACCTCAACTTTTTACATTTACATACTTTTATAAACTAGCCATTTCTATAACAGTAAAATTATCTAATCAATACAACCCAAAATCGAAGTTTCATTTTTTTCCACCCAAAGCACAAAGTCCACAAGTGGTTTCCAAGTAAAAACAAAAGTATGTTTTTTTTCTTTGATCAAAAAAGTCAATTTAGCCATCTCTGCTAACTCCATCAACTTTTGCAGCCATCTGTCCATGGTGGGAATCAAAATGTCCTTCCATTTTTGTGCATAAAGTAGTCTTGCTGCCATCAACATACATAACATCAAAGTTCCAATTTGTCCCCCAAGTCTTTTTCCATTAAACGCAAAAGAAAAGTTTCTGGTTGTGTGCTGTTCTATCTTTGAATGATCACTAAACAAATGGATGTAGGTTGAGGATGACTACCTGTACTCTATACGTTCACCCACCATTTTCTTTTAATATTTAATCATTTTCTTGATTTGGCAGAAACAATATTGCCCACTTTTCTCTAGCCTGAGAAATTTTAAATCATTATTTTTTGAACAAATCATAATAGTTTAATAATTCTCAGCTAAAACAACTGAATTTCTAACCTTATAGATCAGGCTAAATCTTTTGTAACAAAGAACAGGATACTACTATATTTAAATAAGTTTATGGTCCAGCTCAGGTTGCCCAGTCTCAAAGGTGATCACAAATTTGTTAGAAAATTCACTTTCTGAATTAAGCGACGTCTTGGTTAGCAGTGGATTAATGGATAAGCAATAAGCACTCTGGTTCACTCATTAAACTAAACTAGAAAACATGATTTACAAAGCATGTCCCAAGGTGTCTTTTTTCAAAAGGCAACTGGATTTTCTTTGATTTTCCTTGAAGATGTTTCCCTTCTCATCCAAGAAGCTTCTTCAGTTCTGACTGAATGGTGGAGAATGGAAGGATTTATATTCCTTGCAGTGATCTGATCATTAGCACTCTTTCTGTGATTCATTGAGACCACTTGGAGATTTAACTGTGTCCTCAGGGTCACCTGAATAGCGCAAACCTTATTGGAACTGCTGAAAGGGCTGTATTGTGAATGGAAGATAGATGGTGTTGAGAAAGGGCTGTTCAATCTTAATATAGATGGTGGTCCTCTCTGTCCAGAATGTGGATTACACTGTCTTCCAAAGAGTGAGCTTTGTCTTTCAAATGCAGATAGACTGCTGAAGCGTGTCCTGATGGGTTTGTTCTCTTATGTTGTGCCATGCACACTATTCAGGTGCACACTATTGTGTGCCATGCACACTATTCAGGTGATCCTGAGGGCACAGTTAAATCTTCAAGTTGATTTAATGACTCTCAGAGAGAGTGGAATGACCAGATGGTTACAAGGAATATGTCAGTTTTGGAAGCCATATTTTAATTAGAAGTTTCCATGCTACCACATTTTAGTGCCTGGAAATTGGGGAAGGGGAATTTCATAGAGCAGGGAAAGTTTAGACATAATAACATATTTCTTCTGAGTCAAGGACAAGCCAGCCTGCACTTGGGAAGGAGGAGTTGGAGGATGGTCTCCAGTTTGGATCAGTGCTGATGGACTGATTGGTGATGAGGATGGATTGTTGCTTTTCAATTATGAGGGGAAAACCAAGAACTCTCAGATTTGGGTTTTCCCAGATGTGCTGATATGACAACTCTAATAAAGTGTAACTTTGAGAAAATGTCTTGGACTTTGTTGGTTTGGAGTTTGTTAGTTGGAACTCTGTCATTAACCTAAATCTCTAAATTCAAAGCAGCTCCCTGATACTTGGGGGCTGTCTGGAGTCCTGAGCATGAAGATTCAGGGAAGATGGAAGAGAAAGAAGCCACTGAAGAAGGGGCCATGGGAACAGATACCAAGGTGCTTGTCAAGACTCAGTATTCCCCCTCTGAAGAAGTGGTCTGGGCCGTTGAAATTGCCAAAATGGAGCAGAAGCGAGGTGCTTGAGCTAAGGAACCAGGATCCTGGAAACTCTAGCAGTCTGATCCAGTTTCAGGGCTGGGACCTGAGATGAGGCTGCCTAAGTAGTGACTGGAATCCAACCCAATGTGATCAGCCCATGGGCCCTAATGGTGAGAGTCAAGACCTTTGGGAAACGACAGCTCCCTGGACTAGAACCTGTTGCCTCCCTCATGCAGCCAATCTTTGACAGTCTCCCAGAGTGGTTTGAGCACCTAGAGGTTGGCAGTTATGCCCCACGAGTCCAAACTGGCTAGTCGAGGTGAATCGTAATGCAACCCATATAATGCAACACAGGGCGAGCCAGTGGACACAGCGTTACTACGGCATCCTTCTATTTGGCCAAAGAGGACAGGAGAACTGGCCCAATCCATCAGGGTCAGGATGCAGGAGACGGACAACAAATGCCACCCATAATTGGAATGCTGCCGTGTCCAGCCACCCCTTCTCGCCAGCCAGTCTTTATGTTGACTCCAGCTGAGTCTATCTCTCCTGGCTGGGGCTTCTACCCAAGGCAAATGTGGGTGCAGTACCAGTGGATGCCAGCACCGTATGCTCCTTTGGTTTGGACCCAACAAGTGAGCCTGGTCTAGTGGCCCAACAGCCAGGTGCAGCTCAGCCACCAGCTGCAGCCCAATAACCTGCTGTGGCAGAGCAATAGGTTCCCGCACAACTGCCAGCTGCTTTAGTGGTCCATCCAGCTGACCAGCCAGTGCCCATTGCCAGGGTGCAGCCATCTAGGTTCAGATCAAATTTTGATGAAACCCCAGGGAAGCTGAGTCTGGGTGCACATAGACCAATACAGAGACCAATATCAGTTGGACCATGACCTGGTATCGGTGATTGCAGAAGGAATGAATGAAGGAGATGCTTCAGACTGGATAGCCCAGCTTCACGATGAAGGGGCTGCTGAACTAGATGACATGGATGGGTTCGTCCAGCTGCTGTGGGCCAGGTTCAAAGACACCAACCACAGGAACAAGAATGAGGCCACAATAAACATGATGAAACAAAGAAGCTGATCTGATCATCACTGCCACATAGCTTGAGAAAGTGGAAGGGGTGTGATTTTTATTAAGTAGCTTTCAGTAGACAAAAAAGAATTGTTTTGTTCATTCAAGGTCATAGAGTGTGGTGCAGGAACAAAAAGGGTTCATATGATGTGATGATGAGAGAAAAGGGGATGGTTTGTAGTTTGGGACATTGTGGGAAGTCCGGGAAATTTTTAGTTTTGAAATTCCACAGATGTGCCAGGTGCTATTCTTATACAGGTACTTTTGAGATTATGCTTGTCTTAGAGTTACCGATTGGAATGGAGGTTCCCTGGAATGCTGACATTGGGAGTCTAGGAGGGTCGCCAGCAACCTCAGGCAATGGCCTGATTGGATCCTCCTCCACTACTTTAAAGACCAAGAGGTTAGAAAAGCATGTGGCATTCATGGAGTAGCCAAGATGCTGCAAGATTATTGCCGTGGTACACCAAGGTACACCATGGCAATAGCAATGAACAGAGAAATCAATCCACATTTAAAAACCCCATCAGAGAAGCCTGCAAGAAGACCATTGGGATAATGAATTCTGGCAAAGCCTCCTGAGCCGATGCCTGCCCCCCAGACCAGCACCATCAAGTACTACCACTGTGGTCAGTTGGGTCACTGAACTTCTGAATGCCTAGCCCCTGCACCAATTCCACAGCCACAGCCAACTGCAGCGACATGGGGTTGAAGAACCCCAAGAAAGCCACCAGATGCTACCAGGTTCACCCAGTAAGCCATAGAAGTTCCCCTTCCCCCAGAGGAAGGCATGGAGCCTCCGGCTAAAGAAGCCCCTCCCGACACCACCAGTGGTTTGTCATAGCTCTCAAAATGACAGAGTCTGTCATACTGGGACTTGCCTGGCTTGACAAATAGGCCCCCACCATCAAGGGGGAAGATGGTAATTGGAAAATAATAATAAGTATTGGCCCACTGCCTCCTATCCATCCTGATAAGAGACAGTACATCATTTCCACCCAGCTGTCAGAGGTGTCCACCACTGCCAAGTGAGAACCATTGCCAAGTGAGCCTTCAGTCCCTAAGGAATACCAAGATCTGGCATACCTGTTCAGCAAGGAGGAATGTAATGTCCTTCCCCCTCCAACTGACCAACTGACTGTGCCATTGAAATAAAACCTGGGGCCAAGCTACCAAAGCCAAAAATGTACCCATGACACCACGGAGATGACTGAACTAAGAAAGTACATTGATGCCAACTTAGTCAGAGGCTTCATCGAGCCCACAAAATCTAAAGTGGCCACCCCAGTATTATTTAAGGAAAAGAAAGATGGGTGGCTGAGGTTATACGTGGACTTTCGCAAGATCAACGGAGTGTGTGTACAAAACTCATACCCACTGTCCCTCATGAAAGACTTGTTAAATCACCTGTCAAAAGGCAAGATATTTACTAAGCTGGACTTATGGGAAGCCTATTACCGAGTGTTTATCAGAGAAGGAGATGAGTAGAAAACAGCTTTTAACTGCCCACTGGGGAGCTTTCAGTTTCATGTCATGCCCTTTGGGCTCCAGGGGCTCCTGCCGTATTCATGTAGCTGATCAATGAGGTATTGCATGAACATCTGTATAATGAGATCCTAGTTTATCAAATGATATTCTTATATTCAGCAAGATGTTAGATGAACATGTAAAATTGGTGTGGCAAGTGCTGAAAAAACTCCCAGCCGTAAAACTCTATACTAATCTGTCAAAGTGCGAATTCTATAAGACCTCCCTAGACTATCTGGGCTACCAGGTGTCAAATGAGGGGATTGAAATAGATTTCAGAAAAGTGAGATCCATACTGGACTGGCAGCTCCCTTGCACCTGCAAGCAACTCCAGAGCTTCCTTGTATTTGCAAATTTCTACAGACAATTTATTCCTTCCTTTGTGGAAGTAGCCCTTCTCTTAACCAAGTTACTAAAAACTGAACTGTCTCCCATGAAGCCACAGCCTACCCAGCCACAAGCTTGGACAATGGACTGTCAGAAAGCTTTCAAAAAGTTAAAGCGCTTGTTTGCAGAGGAGCCTTTTCTCCAGCACCCAGACCCCAACAAGCCATTTATAGTTCAAGCTGATGCCAGTGATGTGGCAGTGGCTGCTGTACTCCTCCAAAAGGACTCCCAAGGCCAGCTGCTGCCATGTGCGTACGTGTCTAAAAAACTATTTGACACAGAATAGAGATGGGTAGTGTGGAAAAAGGAAGCCTTTGCCGTGCGATGGGCTCTCCTTTCTTGGAGGCATTTCCTCAAGGAAGTTAACAAGCCATTCGAAGTATGGACTGATCATAAAAACCTCAAAACTCTGAAAACTCCCCAAAAGCTTTCCCCCAAGCATATTCACTGGGCTCAATACTTTAAATATTTTAATTTCAGTCTAAAATACATCCGGGTGGGGGGGGGGAGAGAACTTGTTAGGCAATGCCCTGTCAAGAAAACTCTAATTTGACAGTCGTTAGGAAGAAGTGGTACATGCCATGATTTCAGAGACTCAGTTAGCTGCCTGAGCTACCACTTGAGCCCAAGCCAAACTGATCTGACCCCCCTGAGGACAAATTGACTGCAGACTTAAAAGTACCACTTCTGACCAAACTGTAGTTTGTGGACAATCAAGATGGCTTGACATTAAGGGAGGGGTTGACGTGGAAAGAGTCCAAGCTTTTTATGCCCAGCAGTTTGAGCTGATGATATTGAGATAGTCACGATTCTTGGCAAGGTGGCCATTTTGGGTTTTTTAAAACCCTCCATCTAGCTAGAAGACAGTATTGGTGGCCAAAAATGAAAGCTGAGGTAGAGGATTATGTGAAGAGGAGTTCAATCTGTGTCACAATGAAAATGAGGCCAAGGAAACCGCCTGGTCTCCAACAAGTAACTGAACCTACTCGATCCTGGGAGGAGATTGCTATGACTTTATCATTAAACTTCCAGAAAGTGGCAGAAATACAGTTATCTGGACTGACATTGATTTGTTCTCCAAGTAAGCCCATTTTGTCGCTTGTTCTGAACTGCCTTCAGCCAAAAAACTTCTTATAATGTTTGTAAACATATTTAGCAGCTTCACAGAGTAACCCGGGGAATAATATCAGACAGAGGCATTCAATTCACAGTGAAATTCTGGAGAGAGTTCCTGAAGTCCTTTGAGTCATCCCAAGGACTTAGCTCAACATTTCATCCAGCTATGAATGGATGGACTTATTACCGTTTGCCAAA
The DNA here is from genome assembly GCA_004320025.1 of Laticauda laticaudata. Taxonomy (NCBI): domain Eukaryota; kingdom Metazoa; phylum Chordata; class Lepidosauria; order Squamata; family Elapidae; genus Laticauda; species Laticauda laticaudata. The sequence continues at coordinate 24,533 of BHFT01014790.1, read as the reverse complement.
GTAACTTATATAACAATGCGGTGCATAGTAGCACAGGATTGAGTCCTTTACAAATTACAAGCGGCATGGAATTTGTTCCCATGCCAGAATTACTCATTGAACCACCACCATGTACTAGAGAAAGTACGCCCAGTCTTTCACAGCAGCTTGTTAAAAGCAGCTGTCAGGTTCAAGACTTAAGACCTCAAGCAGTTGCTTCCTTCAAACCAGTGGTAGTGCAAGGTGAAACTCATTATGAAGTAAAGAAAACCCTTGATTCTAGACTATATAGGAGTCAATTACAATATTTAGTACACTGGAAGGGGTGCCCTTTGTTTGAAGCCACTTGGGTAAAAAGTTGGGATGGAAAGGCAGACAGATTAGTTAAACAGTTTCATGACAAATTCCCAGATAAGCCAAAGGGTCCTCCTGGGGGTGGGGCAGAGGGGATTAATTTGGTGGCTGGGATATTAAATTAGCCCCCTGTTGTTTTCTTGTTGTTTTCTTTTCCTCGGGGGGGGGGGACACCTGTCATCTTTGGAAGCCATATTTTAATTAGAAGCTTCCATGCTGTCACATTTTAGTGCCTGGGAATTTGGGAGAGGGAATTTCATAGAGTGGGTAATGTTTAGACATAATAACATATTTCTTCTGAGTTCAGGACAAGTCAGCCTGCACCTGGGAAGGAGGAGTTGGAGAACGGTCTTCAGTTTTGTCGGGTGATGATTGGACCATATGATGGATTGGTGGGTGCTTGGGATGGATTGTTGCTTTTCAATTATGAGGGGAAAACCCAGAACTCTCAGATTTGGGTTTTCACAGATGTGCCAATATGACAACTCGAATAAAGTGTAACTTTGAGAAAATACTTGTCTCGGAGTTTATTGGTTTGGAGTTTGTTAGTTGGAACGTTGTGATATAAATACTTCCATTCTCCATCATTCAGTCAGAACTGAATAATTTTTTTAGATGAGAAGCGAAATGTCTTCAAAGAAAAACCAAGAAAGTCCAGTTGCCTTTTGAAAAAACACCTTTGGGAAAACAATGACCTGGATGATTGAGAATCTCCATAGACATTTAGAAAGCACAATGTCTGGATTTGTCAAAATCAGAAGTCTTTGTCAAGAAATGTGAATCCTAGCACTATCATCGTCTTCAGATTCTCCAAGATTTTTCTCCAAAAACTTTTTTCCTCTCAGCCAATAGGTGAACGGAACGTGATTTTCAAACCTATAAGAAGAAGTTAATTCATCTCTTCCTAATTCTAGAAGTTTGCAATCACTTCAGATCAAGTGCCAAATCAGATGAGCTCCCAATAAGACACATCATTAACTTATAGCCTCAGCCCGTCCACCCCTTCAAAAAAATCTGGTCAGGTTGCTGTGAAGATAAAATGAGGTTGCACCTCCCCTCCCCCCAATTCTGAGTAACATGAGTGGGGTGGATTTCATGCAGCTTTGAAACTGTAAAAGCAGGTAAAGATTTTTTACTTGCCAGCAGATGGCAAAGTCCAGCTTTATGTACATATACAATGTCTTGTCCCATTTTCATTTGAATATTTTTAAAATAAAAGTGGAGTACTATATCTTTGAAATATTTGATGTTTCAGCATAATTAAACATCAGAAATCCACTTGTGAATTTAGGAGGTACATATTGCAATTTTCTCTGACTTTCCTGGAATAATTACAGCTATGTCCCAACAGATCAGGGATCATATTATAATCGTGGCTTGATAGCTTTTTGTAACCTTTGTAGAAGCTTTGAGGCATTCAGGCAGTTTGTGCCCTTAATGGGTACAAATATTATGGCTTTGTACTTCTTACAAGAAGCAGTACTGTGGTGAGCAATGCTACTCCAGAATAGGATGGAAGTAAGAACAGTACATCTTGTTCTGCAATTTCCTAGTTTTTGCAAGAATTGTAAGGACAAGGCTCAGATAGAAGGTATGCAAAAAACAAGATTTCCTTTTGTTAATTAGTCTATTATCACATTTATTCTTCCCAGTTTTTAAAAAAGCAAGAAATCACTCTGAATAAAAGCCCTGTTTTTGATCTAGGTTTTCTGGGGGAAACCAATACCAGAAGAGCATGAATACCTGGATCTGCCAACTCATGTAGGGATCCAAGTCCTTTTTGGGGGGTCAGATTAGTGGATTAAAGGGTTTTCTGGGAGCCAGGCAATATTAAATATTTGTAATGGGCATTCATACAAAGAAATTCAGGTTGCAATCAATCAATAGCATCTTTATTATGATCATAGATCAGCATAAGGCTGTAATACAAACAGTTAATGATATTTAAAACTAAAAAATATAAACTACACAAAGCTAAAAACATTTCATGCTGTTGCTTCTTACTGGGAGATCCAGCAACCAGAATGTGTAGACTGTTTAGCCATGACAAATTCACATTGCCCAGTGTGCGCCCTGAGGAGATTAGTCTATGTTGCAGCCCAGTTTGGTAATTAAATATCTGCAAGAAAACAACCAAGCTTAAAATGCACTAAGGACCCCATAGTCGTTATCCTCCTCCTCCTCCTCCTCCTACTCCTCTCCCACTCCTTATTGCACTGATCATGTTTTCTGGTTGGGTAATGAAACATCTGCAAGAAAACCATCAAACACAGAGTACCAAGGGCCACACAGTTCTCCTCCTCCTCCCTTCTAGCATTAATGATGTTAACTACTTTGGTAATGAAACATCTACCAGAAAACACAGTACAAAGGACCCCACAATCCATCCTGAGCTACAAATATTCTCTCCTATTGGTAATTTCATTTTGAGTGAGGAATACATCTCTCTCTTTGGAATGAAAGGGGTAGAGTTTCTATATAGATGCAAACATTTCTAGGCCTTGAGCAGGAAAAGAGATTTGGGAGGGATTTATTTGAGTTTAAATTATGGATGTCATCTCACCATGGGCATCCTGATTTAATATTGCAAATTATGCCCAATATATAATACCAATCATGTGTGCAACAACTTCCAGATAGGTTTAATGGAATTATGGTTTCTTAAAGATACTTGAAAAAATACAATATGTATAATAGCAAAATAGTTTATGCACTGGTTATTAAAATAAATCAATTAAATAAATCTTGATAGAAGCTTAGAGAATGTCTGAGTTTGCAGAAAATTCTAAACTGAGTAAATTAATTACTTTTCAGATTCATACAGAAGAAAATTGCCAAACCCCCCAAAAGAGCTGAATTTACATATGAGCTGAGAAACCAAGATTAGAACTAATGGTTAGAACTAATGCACCATCACATATGGTGCACAGGCTGCCAACTGAGGTTTCTCTCCAGGGCAGCCATAAGCTCTCTGGCACAGACCAGTTGGATATCTAATTCAGAATAACAAAGTTAGAAGGGACCTTGAAGGTCTTCTAGCCCAATCCTCTGCTCAAGTAGGAGACTGTATACCATTCCAGACAAGTGGCTGTCCAATCTCTTCTTAAAAGCTTCCAGTGATGGAGCACCTACAACATCTGAAGACAAGCAGTTGCAATCCTCTGGTTGATTGTCTGTAGAGATTCTCAGTCATCCAGGTCATGGTTGTCCCAAAGGTGCTTTTTCAGGAGGCAACTGGACTTTCTTGTTTTTTCTTTTGAGATGTTTCACTTCTCATCCAAGAAGCTTCTTCAGTTCTGACAGGATAGTGAGGAATGGAAGGATTTATATTACTTGCAGACAGCTGATAATTTGCATCCTTTTAGAAGGTCGTTGAAGCACCTGGAGGTTTATCTGTGTCCTCAGGAACCAGGAGCACTATTCAGATGACTCTGAGGACAGAGATTAACCTACAAGTGCTTCAATGACCCTCTAAAAGGATGCAAATTATCAGCTATCTGCAAGGGTAAATCCTTCCATTTCCCACTATCCTGTCAGAGCTGAAGAAACTTTTTAGATGAGAAGCGAAACATCTTCAAAAGAAAAAACAAGAAAGTCCAGTTGCCTCCTGAAAAAGCACCTCTGGTTGATTGTTCTCACTGTTAGGAAATTTCTGCTTAGTTCTAGGTTGCTTCTCTCCTTTATTAGTTTCCATCTGTTGCTTCTTTTCGTGCCTTGGAAAATAGGTTGACCTCCCTCTTCTTTGGGGCAACCCCTCAAATATTGGAACACTGGCTTCCGGTTTTGAGCTTCCCTGAAGACGGACCGCTGACCATGACTGTGCGCGGCTTTGGTCCGTGCTTCGGTATCAGAGAGCCCCGATTGACCAGATTTGGGGCAGAAGCTGCCTCATAAATGTGGTGACCCTCTACCGTCAGCTGGGTAGAGGGGAGTCACAAACCCCCTCCCCGCCTTGGCAATTGCTCCCTCCTGAAGACGCCTGAAGCGGTGGTCTAAAATGGCCACCCTGAAGGGGAAGATTAGACTGGAATATGTTTGTGCAGAAGAGAGAGAAAGAAGCAAACAGCAGGAGGAATGGGATGATACAGTTAAATGGAAGGTACCCCCAGGATTAACATTTCAAAGAATTTTCAAGAAAGGACTTAAAGCGGGCGAATAGAAAAAGAGAAAAAAAGGTGTGAAATGCTTTTGACAGTGGCAGGGCTTTGAACCTAGAAAGGTAGAAGCTGGAGAAGGAATCATCTAATCAATTTGGATAAGTATATTTTGAAATTCTATATAGGCACTAATAAGCTGAACTAATATTGTTAAAGACGAAAATTTAATATCAATTGATTTGACCTTATTTGGAAGATTGTGGGTTTAAAAAAGCTCTGAATAATTGGGAAGAGAAAAAAAAAGAAGAGGGGTGTAGATTTGTCATAACAAAGAGTGCATCTGAGTTAAATCTACTCTTTTTATTCACAAAAGACTCTGTTTCTTAAACTGAAAAAAATGAGTACAATAAAACGAACTTTAAAAAATTGAAACAAGGAAGACTTGCCCTTGGATTAATTGTTGATCTCATATGTGGATTTTGGCATATGGATTAGTGAGGATTAAAACCTGAGAGGAAGAAAATAAAAAGCTGCACTTTGAAAAATTACTTTAAAGACACTCTTTGGATTAAATTGCTAATTAGAAAAGCTGGTAAATGACGATATCTCTTCTGGCATTAAAAATGGAACTTAGAAAACACGAAAGAAATATTACAAGAATGAGGTGAAATGCTGGCGCTTTGCTTTAAAATTCATTGGAAAAATGCGATTGCAGGAGTATGAACAACAAAAGACAAAGGACAGAAGAGGAGGTGGAGCAAATCATAGAAGGGGCCATCTTTAATTTACCATTGAGAACACAAACTCCAAAAAAGAAAGAGGAAAAGAGTTAGAAATAAATATTGGAGATTTGGGAGATTAAATAAGGAGGGAAATAATCTGGAAATTAAAAAAGTTGAAAAAAGAGATCACCAAATTCAAAGGGCGGAAGGAAGTTATAAATAGAGAGGGAGATAAAAAACTCGGAGTGAAAGAAATAAAGGGAAGAGAAGGAGATAAGAAACAGGAGTTGGGAATAAAGAAAAATATGGGAACTGTAAGAAAATTGGGAAATTGTTTAATTAGACATAGAGATAATGGTGATTGATATTTGGAGAGGGATTCTGCAAGGTGCAGGGTGGGGGGAACATTAATAAATTTTTAGTTGTGAAATGGGGCCATATAGATTGATAAATGGAAATAGAACTGCTGTTTTTTGATAATGGAATTCATATGCTCTTTTTCCTTTATGCATAGAGATAATTTAACAAATAATGGAATATGTTTATTAAATATATTGAAATAACCTTTAGGATTGGAATGCGTGTTTTTGTTTAAATATGAATGGAATAATTAATGGAATATGTGTATTAAATATACTGAAATAAAATGAAACAATATAGGAGGAGAGCTGAAATGGAATTAACATCGGGGTTTAGTATGAAATGAGTAGTTTAATATGTCCTTTTTTCTGAAATTGTAGATAAACCTTATGAAATTTAAAAGGGGAAACCATGCAGAATCTGACTTATATGTGTTATGTAGTTTTAAATGGGATTATTAATTTTAATGTTTTAGATAATAAAATGTTAAACATTTAATGGGATTTAAAAGGGGAGATAATTAATGAATATGTAACTTAGAGGTGGGACACTTAAATTGATTATTTTAGGGGGAAACCAATTTTATAGAAGGAGTGTTATTAATCAGAATTTAAGATGGTAATATACAAATGTTGACAGTTTAAAGTACTAAAGATATATAATTATGAAGTTAATATATGTGAATTAAATAATGAGATAAGCATTGGGAATAATATAATCAAATAGAAAATGTATAAAAGTATTGTTAAGATAAGAAATTAAACACAAAAATTTGAATATGTAATTATGGTCATATTTGTATGTATATGTGAAACCTGTAATCATGCTGTTCACTAAAAAGAGATGTTAAAATGTGTAAAACTGAATAAAACTTGTTTTTGGAACACTGTTTTCATGTCACCTCAATCCTTCTTATCATGAGATTATTCCTTTCTGGATTTTGACCTCTTCCTTTTAAAACATTTTATTAAGTAGAAAAACAACAGGAAGATCAAATGTAAAAAAGGAAAATTGATAAGTAAATAGCCCTGAATCCTAGCCCTCATTTACTAGCAAATTCCTTAAAGTAGGTTCTCTGTGACCCTCTTGAGACCTTCTTTTTCCTAGAATGTGAGACTGAAGGACGAAATTATTTGAAAGACAGATAATTTCCCCCCCAGACCCTGGGATCTCTCTTATGCTGGAAGTCACCAAAGGATGCAGTCTGGAATTCTGGTTTTGGAGTGTGGTGGAACCAGAAATACTTTCATTCTAGTTTTTTAAGTATACATTTTATTAAAAGTTTTAAAGAGGACATAAAAACTAGAATAGAAATGCTGATATAGAAATAAAGAAAACAAAAAAGAGACAGAAAACTGCAGAAAGATAAAAAGAAATAGAAAGTTTTTGTTAGCATATCTAATTATGATTACCAAATTATCTCACACTCTGATTACAAAAAAAGACTTTTTCTATTATCCATTTTTTCTAATCCACAAATATTGTGCATATTTTTGTTACATACAAGAAGTTTCCAATCAGCCATAAATGTAGATATTGTTCTTTCTCTGATAAAAAGGTCAATTTAGACATATATAAACTCAATCATCATCACCAAATGTTCCTCTGTTGTGGATCGTGTCAAACCTTTCCATTTTTGAGCATATACTAATTTTGCTGCAGTTGTTATATACTAGAAATCTTTTGAGTTACAACAGTTCATTTAGTGACAATTTGAAGTTACAACAACCCTGAAAAAAGCAACTTAATGAACATTTTTTACACAAAAAACTGTTGCAGCATCCCCATGATCACATGATAAAAATTCAAACTCTTGCCAACTGACCCATATTTATGACAACTGCAGCATCCCAGGATCATATGATCACCATTTGGAATCTTCTGACAAGAAAAGTCAAAGGAGAAGCAGATTCACTTACTGCTTAATGGAGTATTAATTTAATTGACTGCAGTGATTCACTTGACAACTGTGGCAAGAAAGGTTGTAAAATTGGGTAAAGTTTATTTCACAACTGTCTCACTTAGCAACAGAATTTTTGGGCTCAATTATGGTCGTATGTCAAGGACTACCTGTATAAGAACTACCATTCAGGTAGTCCTTGATGTTCAACCATTTATTGAAGTTACAATGGCACTGAAAAAAGTGACTTATGACCAGGCCTCACACTTACGACTATCTCAGCACCCATTGTCATGTGATCAAAATTCAGATGCTTGGCAACTGGCATGTATTTACAATGGTTGCAGGGTCCCAGGGTCATGTGATTACCATTTGCAACCATCCCATCTGGCTTCCCACAAGCAAAGCCAATGGGGGAAGCTGAATCAGCTTAATAACTGCACGATTCATTTATTTGTGGCAAAAAGGATTGTAAAATCAGGTGTGGCTCATTTAACAAGTGCCTTACTTAGCAATGGAAATTCTGGTCTCGATTGTGGTCACAAGTTGAGAACTATCTGGTTTCACTTGTACCCTAGTCTTTAAAATTTTCCAAATCAATACATTTATTTGAATCCAAATGTTTTTTACTGTTTTATACATCCCCAATATGTAAATGTAGTTAGGCTTGAAATGACTGTTTGGAGTTTGTAGCATCTTAGAAATGCAAGTGTCACCTGACAGCATGGCAAAAAAAGCTATATGATGTATTGACAGTATTTAAAATAATGATACCCAGTTGCAGCTTCCCAAGTGAATTTATTGAAATAACAAATAGCTCAATGTGCTATTTGTGAGCTGGCAGATGGTTCATTTTGATATCTGCTCCAGCCTATTTATTTCAGCTTTACTGCTCACTTGGGATCCCAATAGCCCAGTGATGGGGAGTGGGGCGGAACACACTCTTGTGTAGCAGATTCTGATTTTCTTTTCCTTTGGCAAAGTAAATAGGTAGCTCCATTGTGTGGGTAATACTTTTCTGAATCATAAACACATTATAGAGATGCATTCTTCACTTTATCAAAATGGATTGGAGCTGATAAACTTATCAGTTATGAATTAAAGCAGCAATAAACAAGATAAAACAGAGTGCTTTTCTGCAGAACTTGATATGTAATTGCACAGGGTGTAAAATGATTTTTCTGCTTTGGTTCAGCAGTTCTCATTTATGAAAAAGAAAAGTGTCAGATGTTCTAATTTTGAACATTGGGCTTGTCTCCCTCCATTTGGATAATGTCTATGGAGATTTTCAGTCATCCAGATCATGGTTATCCCAAAATTGAATGGTGGAGAATGGAAGGATTTATATACCCTGCAATGCCCAGACTAGAAGGACTATAAATCCTTCCATTCTCCACCGTTCAGTCAAAACTGAAGAAGCTTCTTGGATGAGAAGCAAAATGTCTTTAAGGAAAAACAAAGAAAGTCCAGTTGCCTTTGAAAAAGCATCTTTGAGACTCCATCTGGAGAGTGACCCAAATTTATGACTTTGGGTGTCATTCAACCTAGAAATAAGGAGAATAAAAAACCAATGGAACAGCTTGCTTTCACAAGTGGTAGGAGCTTCATTACTGAAGGCTTTTAAGAAGAGATTGGACTGCCATTTATCAGAAATAGTGTAGGGTCTCCTGCTTGGGTGGGAGTTGGACTATAAGGTCCCTTCCAAACTCTGTTAATCTGACAAATTGGAATTCCAGTGGGTAACTATGGCAACTTTATGACCCGTGGACTCCAGGCTGGTTCAGGAATTCTGGGAGTTGAAGTCCACAGGTCATAAAGTTGCCATAATTGTGCACCCTTGCTGTAGTGTAGTAAACCTGGTTATTATTTGGTTACTGCTACACAAAAAGCACCACTCTGCAGCTTTCATTCAGTTTGCTAAACAAGAATTTTCTTTTTTTCTTTCCAAAAAGAAATTCTCATGCATGGAGTATATTATTTCAGTAATGAGTCCATTCAGGGATTGAAGTTGTCAGAAAATTATCAAAAGTTGGAATTAAGGTACAAAATTGGGCTGTCATGGAAATTTTTTCTAGAATTTGACTGCTAGGACAGAAGCTTATATACTGGAGATTCAAAGCCTCCATCCAGATATAAATATATTTACCAGAGCTAATTGAAGAAAGAGGGTACTCAGAGTATCAATCTTTTCCTGAGTAAATTATTACCCTCAGTTCTAATGAATCTGTCACATCATATCTATATCCTTTGATTCTTGTATTTTGACACTCTTGTGGTGTCAGATTCTTGTGGATTAGAAGCCGAGCTGAAGATGAATTCCAGAGTTGGGAACTTGGAAATTGTCAAGAAGGGTTTATTCGTCACAAATTTAGATCCATTACAGTCATGTTTCTTAAACACAGCAACTTTAAGCTATGTGGGACTTCAACTCCCAGAATTCCCTTGCTTGCAGGGAAATTCTGAGAGTTGGAACTCTACAGTTTAGAATTGAAAAACACCATTTTACAGGATATTTCAGGATCAAAAGTATCCTTCTAAACTAAAATTATTTTTCGGCATGATGGTCAGAGTATCTTTATTGAGAACAAAAATTGGCTTGTATTTGTGCACTTTTAGGTGAGTGTAAGAAACATTGCCTTTTCATTTGGAGAACATTGGTGGAATCTGTTGAATTAAATTAATAATTTAGCCCTTTTTTCCTTACATAGGCATGCAGAATGCAGCTCATTTTCTACTCCCCTTTTCTCTGCTGATGGCAATTCATCACAAGCTAACATGTTGTGTTAGGATTTTAGTTGAAAGATGCGTAAATGACATGAACGTGTTTTTATATCATCTCACATTCTTACCCCAATAGTGAATCCCAGTGATGGGATTCAAATTTTTTAACAACTGGTTCTGTGGGCATGGCTTGGTGGGCATGTTACTGGTGGGCGTGTCTGTGTGGTCATGTGACTGGGTGGTTATAGCCAACTCAACATCACTCATGTTGAGGGATGCCTGCTCACTCGGCCCCTCCCCGCCACTCCTTGTCATGCCCGCCTCAGTGTATCTATAGTTCTATAAAAATGTTGTTCACTTTTTTTCAACTTTATTATCTGCATCTACATATTATAGGTGTACTTTCATGGACTGCTGAAAGGAAGAAATAGCTCACATGCTTTGCCCAAGAGTGATAGAAGACAGGTCACAAAACGGACTTTTGAGGGCTGCCACAAAGAAAGGGGGACAATGTATCTTCCAGAGAAGCAGAATGCAAACAAGAAGCAATGGATGGAAACTGAACAGAGAGAAGCAACCTAAAACTAAGGAGAAACTTCNGGAACTGCTTGTCTCCAGAAGTTCTGGGTGCTCCAACACTGGAGGTTTTTAAGAAAACACTGGACAGCCATTTCTCTGAAATAGTATAGGGTCGTTCCCCCCCCCCAAGCCTTTTCTAAGTGTTATTTTGTTATTCTGACCTTTCCCAGGCCCTCCACTCAGATCCAAAATGGTGGCTGTGATAGTTAATCAGAGCTCCTCTGTGTTTTATGTGCAACAGCTTTAGCAGTTAGGATCAGAGCTAAGTTAGTTGCTTTTCTATTAATACATAAACCTTAAAAGGGCTCTCCTGTCTAATTAAGGGGCTCTCCTGTCTAATTCTAAAATTCAAATTAGTCTAAAAAGGGTTCTTCTGTCTAATTCTCTCTCTGCATGGTCTAATTCAGAGGTCCCCAACCTTTCTGGCACCATGGACTGGTTTCATGGAAGATAATTTTACCATGGACCTCTGTATGTGTGTGTGTGAAAGAGAGGGGTGGAGGGGGGAGGGGAGACAAGTATGTGGTTTGGGAAAGAAGCACAGACAGAAGTGGTAACTTAAATAGTGGGTGGGCCATGCATAAGTGTGAGATTGTTATTTAAGACCTGCCACCAGATGATTTTGCTCCCATCCAGGAGAAAATCAGAATAAACACACAGGGAAGACTTCACTAGTCAGGGTTTTCTTTTGCTCCAGGAGAAAATCAAAGTAAAGAACTGAAAAAGCCTTCACAGGAAGAGGCTTTCTGCTTTGGAAGAAACTTAGAAGATACAGAGAAATCTTCACTGGAAGAGGCTCTCTGCTTTTGCTCCAGAGGAAACCCCCAATCACAGATCCGGGGAAGCAGAAAGAGGGTGAATGACCAGCACCTCAGTGGTGGGATTCAAATTTTTTTACTATTGGTTCTGTGGGCATGGCTTGGTAGGCGTGGCAGGGGAAGGAGACTGTAAAATCTCCATTCCCTCTCCGCTCCCGGGGGAAGGTTACTGCAAAATCCCATTCTCTTCCCCACCCCACTGCTTTCCAGCTCCGTTCTCCTCTGCAGGGCAACAAAAGAAGACCCGGCTGATCAGCTGAGACTTGGGAGGCAGAGAATAGATGGGAGCAGGGCCAGTCAGAGCTGGAATTTGCCAGTTCTTGAACTACTCAAAATTTCCACTACCGGTTCTCCAGAACTTGTCAGAACCTACTGAATACCACTCTACACCACCTGCACTTTTCAATGGTTCAGCACAATGATTCCCTTCCAGATTAGATCTGTGACTTTCTAGTTCTAACAAAGTAGGAAGGAAGGTGGGGGAGAAGAGACAATTCTAACTTACCCTTTCAGCAAAACAAACCAAAGATTCAGCACATTGAGGAAGTGCTGAGAAAACCATTCAAAAGAGAGAAGGAGGTGGAGGGGCAGAGGGAAAGGGAGAGGGAGGGAGAGAGAGAGACCAAACCAACTCAGCCAGCAGTCTTGAAAAAGGTGCAAATGAGAATGATTTTCTGGGAGACACAGTGCTTAAGAAGGGAAAGGTAGTTTCTCCTCTCCCCCATTCCAAGCTTTGTTGGAACAGGCTTGCAAACTTGGAGAACTGCACGAGAAAGAAAAGAGCATGAGCCTTGTTGGGGTGTGTTAGATTGGGATCAATCGAAGTAACAGGACACAAAGGATAGTGACTACAGTTCTTGATTGTAAATTGGTACAAGCCAGTGACTTGCCTGTCCAACAGCTCTCTCCTTTAAAGGGAACTGTTGGACAGTTTAACCAATGAGATTCAACTAATCTTCCCAATGGAAAGGTGAATCAATGAATCTGAACTCTTATTTCTCCTCAGAAAGGCAGAGTTGAGTGAAACCTTCATCCCTTGGCTTCATTAGCATATCCCTCATTAGCATATCCAACACCCCTCCCCTCTAGGAAAGAGTGTTACCTAATCAGCAAGGCTTAACTGATGTAGTCATGCAGGTAGGTGGGGTGGTGGCGGCCTTGACCTGACCTGCACAGCTCAGTTGGATCAGTGGCAGCAGCCTGGGCAGTCAGGTCTGCTGCCACTCCAGAGTCACGCCTGGATGTGGCTGACTCTGCCAGAATTGATTTCCCAAGAACCCTTTGCTGGATTCTTGGTTCTTCAGGTGTATGTATGTGTTGCCAGTTCAGAATTGAGTCTACTGTAGGTGGAGTCTCGGGTTGTTGGTCGATTTCTATAGGAACTTTGGTTGTTTGGGTAGGATTCCTTGCCTTAGGACAGAATTTCCTAAATGGCCATGGAGTTGGTCTATGTGCCTCTTCTATGTTTTACTGTCTTCTAGTTCCACTTGATAAGAGCAATGACCCGTAATTCTAACCACCCAGGAAGCACCCCCGGTGTAATTATGGTGTACACTAAGTCCCCTATTCTAAATGACTGGAGCTGGCTGGTCGAATCTGTGGGTGCCTCAGCATTATAATTTGAGTGTAATTTGTCTAGTTGTGATCTTAGCTTGCGACCCATTAATAATTCTTCTGGGCTTAGGGTTGTGATGGTTCTAGGGGTGATGTGCTGTACAAGAAGAAATTTGTCATTTCTAGCTTGACAGTCCCCTGGGCCCATTCTTGCTCGGGCTTTTTTGGTTGACCTCACCATTCTCTCCACTTGACCACTGCTCAACAGATGAAATGGGATGACGAGGGCATACCTGATTCCTAGCTCTGCTAGGAAAACCTCGATGTCAACTAAAAAGATACTCCTTTGGTCTTTTTAGCTGCCAGCAGAAAGGGAGTGGGGGAAAACAGCGCATTCCTCAAGTGCCTCAGATAATTGCCTTGGCAGCCTGAAGTTGTCGGCATGCAAGAATATTACTGGAGAGGATGATTGATGACTCTTGACTAGGGATATGTCCATTGGAGAATATTCATCCAGGAGGTGGAGGGAAGACCAGGGTCAAGGAGGAAATGAATGATGTATTTTAGTGTCAACTGCATCCAGCTAATGCCAACATGGCCACCTCTAATAAAGCTTTTCTTTTTTACTCTGAGAGATGTGGCTAGAGACTTATGATTTGAATGGGGGTGGATTTGTTGGAGCCTTGACAGCCAGCTGACACTCCAAAAATTCATCATTCTGGGATACCTAACCCCTGGCCTCTTCAATCGCTTCCCAACATCTGGAATGCATGAAGAGAAAGTCAGGTTAACATGGCAGAAGGGGGACTGTCAGAAGAAAGCCTTCTAGAAGCAGCCCAGCTATGAACAGAAGCTGAGGACATAGTCACAGGCGAAGCCGAAAGGCTTGAACAAATAAAGAAAATGAAACCCCCCACTGCTTCAGAACAAATAAAGGAAATGAAACCCCCCACTGTTTCAGCCTAAAAAGGGAGGAAAGCCCCTGAGCAAACTGACAAGAGTGGAATGCATGTGGGACTGGGAATAAGCCAGAGCCCCAAAGTCCCTGTCAGGATCCCTGGGGAATTCCATAGAGCAGCTGAGGGAGGAATTTGACCTGGCTGCCATTAGAGAGGATGACTCATTATGCTTCCCAAAACAGAGGGGATTTCCCACAGAGCCTTCTGAAGTGAGGAGAAGCAGGTGGGATTACAGTCCTTCTCTACCCAGCAAAAGAAGAAAGAGCCCACAACAGCAACCAGTGCCTCCCCTACGCAACAGGCAGCTCCTTCCTCCTACTGCACAAACTATTGCCAGGGAGGAAGGTCAGGCAACTCAAACAGATTTATAGAGGGTGATAGGAAGAGGGCAGAGTAGAGCTCTATGAACTGCCCCTGTTCAGGGGGAAATTTGATGGGGACCCAGACCAGCTAGCTCTATTCCTTGACTCAGCTGAGATCCACCTAGAACATTATGGATACCTCTACCCATCCCCTAGAGCCCTGGTGAACGTCATTTCTGAGGGGCTGGAGGGAGAAGCTAGAGGATGGCTAGCAACCCTCCACAAGAGAAGGGCCCCCCAACTGCATGATGCAGATGACTTCCTATGACTGCTGGAGGCCAGATTTGAGGAGGCAGAGGATGACCCGTATGCAGATGAATTCAGCAACCAAAAGAACAAAGAACACATTTGTGAATTCAGGAGAATCAGTGGGAAGCTACTTCTTTTGCCTGAACAGATGCTGATTCACTTTTTTAGAACCATCCTGGACCAGCAAATTAGCAAAGTAACTGCCTATTGTGACATCCCAAACAGACTCTCTGAGTGGTTACGAATAGCCATAAAAGTTGGCAACATGAGGAAGCCACTGGGAACCAAAGACAGAGGACAACCAGACCAGAGGCTACCAAGCCAACAGGACAGCACACCATGATCTGCCCCAAGACCAACCCTTGCACGAAACCCAATTAAATGCTTCTGATGTGGAGGAATAAGGCACATAGCAGCATGCGCAACTGCAGATTCAAGACCAAGGCTGAAATCACCACCCAGGGCGCAACCTGAATGAGGCCCCAGACATGCCATCAACTTTAAGCCCGGCTCTTGAAACTGACTCAGAACTATCCTTAGTCGGTTGATGAGTTCTTCTTTATTGGCTGAGAACACTAGAAAATCATCAAAGTAAGGCATCTCCCCTAGAATGCCCTGTAGTAGGTGTTCCATTATACTTTGAAAAAGTCCTGCCACCATGCTTACACCAAATTGCAGCCAGAGGCATCTAAATGCCCCTCTATGTGTCACAATGGTTTATGCCTCTGTGGTGGCATCATCCACCAGCAGCTGCTGATACGCTTGGGCTAAATCGAGTTTTGCAAAAAGTTTTGACCTTTTCTAGGGAATGCAATAAATGCTATATGACTGGCACAGGATAGGCATTCTGCTGCAATGCTTTGTTGATCATGCATTTATAGTCTGCGCAGATTGAACAGTCTGGTTTGATCAGCATGACAATCAGGGTTTCCCATTTGGTGTGATCTACCAACTCCAAAAACCCCTGGGCAATTAGTTTGTCTAACTATCAGTTTTGGGTCAGAGAGCAAAAGTGTCCCTTCGAGGTTTCATTTGAATCAGGGTGACCTTGGGGTCTAGGTTGAAAGATGGTGGTTCCTATATACTTGCCTAGATTCCTGTTGAAGATGTCCATGAACTCCTTGATCAGCTCATCAATGCTGTCATCTTGGACAGCGTGGATGCGAGTCCCTCCCAGGCCAGGGAGTCGAACCAGTCCAAACCTAGCAGGTTTGGCAAGGCTCCATCCATTACAGTCAGCTGAAGAAGTCCAACAAATTCTTTGAATTTGACCTGGAAGGACCCACTCCCTTTCCAGGGATGTGGTTCTCTTGACAGTCCTTTAGCTGCACTCTCTGGAATTTCAGATGTTTCTTCACCAGTCCCGAAACCGCCTTCTTTATAGTTGCCTAGGATACAATGGTCATGGACAACCCTGTGTCCACTTCCATGTCACATGGAGATCCCTCGATGAGGACTGTGACATGGATTTTCTTGGCATGATGTGCGCTGGTGTGCCTAATGATTGTCTGGTATGTTTCTTTTGTTTCTGCAGCTATGTCTTCTCTTTGCTTGGGTCTCTGGAACGGTGCCTTTCGGTGTCCTGTCTGGGAGTTAGGCTGCTACTGGCAGTACAGGCTGGCTGGGTAGCACGGCAAACCCTTACTAGATGCCCTTTCCTTTCACATCTTTGGAAGATGGCATCCTTGAAACTACATACCGGCCTGGGTGATTGCCCCCACATCCAGCACAAAATGACTGCCTCTTTTTTGTTTCAGGGTTTCCCTTCTTCTCATAATGTGAAGAATTCATCCTCATCGTTGATTGGGCTGGAGGGTTCAAGCAAAGTCTCCAGGAGGCTGTGCAAGTGCAGTCTCCTTTCAGTCCCTCTAAAGTTCACGGAAATGTTTACCTGTATAATGCTGAAAGATGGAGCAATGGAAAGATTACTTGCAACTTGTTACAGAACCATTTGTAATTGCCAGAAGGACATGTAGAACTCTGATGTGATTATGGATTCAGGCACTATTTGGAAATAGGAAATATTTCTTGAGTTATTACTGAACTTATATTCTTGTTATTGTTTGCAACTTAGGCAGGTGCATATGGGTGTAGTGAACCACCCATCCAATGTTATTTTCTGTGCAAATATCCAGTAAGATAGTTGGGGCTAAGAGAGAGTGGGATGATAACCAATGAGTTTTGCCCCTGAGAAGAATTTTGTGTCTGGATGTCCCCAGAACAGGGCAACATCATTCTTGTTTTCCCATCAGTTTTCAACATTTGAATCAGTTACAGCACTGCTGTGTGGAAAATGCTAAGTCCCCAAAAGGGCTTTTTGATTTTATACATTTCTGTTTGTCATGGTTCTGAGGTCCAAGAGGGCAGTACTGCAGCACCTGATCGTGGTTACTCATTTAGCATCACTAGTACGCAATACGTGTAGTTTAAAGGATGCTACAGACACAGGTGATTTGATGGAAAGATTCCTCTCATTACAACTATAGTGCTCATATGCAAATTGTTAAACATATTGTGCAATATTGCCCACAGCATGTGTTTTCTGGTTCCCTAGAACAGGGGTCCCCAACCTCCTGTCCATAACTCAGTACCTGTCCATGGCCCGGTGGGAACTAGGCCACGCAAGCAGCAGACAAGCATGTGAAGCTGCAATTGTACAAACATTGCATGCAAAACCATCCTTCTCTCCCCTCCATCACCAATTCCCAGAGCCAGAAAGGTTGGGACCACTACCCTAAAAGACTTGCATGAAGCAACACCAGAGGCGATCGCTGGGATAGCTCAATTGGACATCCAGTTAGAAGGTCATTGCCATACCTCCATAGAGGTTTTGTATATAATTATGTGGAAGGTGTGTATATGTTTACTTCTCTTTTGTCATGTTCCCATAGTGTGCCAAATAAATAAATAATAAGCTGTACTTCAAGGAAGGGTTGCTAAAACATTTCCAACCCAGAATTTAAGAGTTGCTTGCTAATAAATATTTTGGAGATTGTTATGTAAACAATCAGGTCCAAATGTCTCTGTTTGTAATAAAGAGATCCAACTGCTCATTGGAACATAGAAAGGGGGTTAGAAAGACAATCCAACAGCTTTCATCGATAGTATACATAGATATAAATTGGTCCTAAATGAAAAATATTTCAGTTGCTGGAATTCATGCAATCTTTTCAACCTCATGCTTTTGTCTCAAGAAATCTTGCTAAAGAAAACTTTCTGAAAAATCTTGTTTGGAAATACAATCAGTTTCAGCTGTGAAAAAGGTTGTGCCTAAAGGGCCTGTCACATAGGCCGACGGATGCAAAAATATGTAAAAAGGACATAGCGGACGAGAAAATTTTCCATCCGTTGTTATCCGCTCTCAAAAGTGCCCTAAATTTGCATAAACAGAGCGGACAACAACGGGAAGGAATGGATGGGGAGAGGATGTAGCGAGGATGTAAAGCGGATGCTCCACGGAAGCCTAGCAGATGGAACCGGATGGCACATCCGCAGGGCTTCCGGGGGAGCACAGTGAAGCGGACGTGCAGCAGAAGGAGCGGATGCAGAGCAGATGATGCGGATGCATCATGAACGCCTAGTGGATGCCTAGCGGATGTCTAGCAGATGCAAAGCGTTCACTGCGCATGCGGGGAGGATACATTGCGTCAGCCCTGCGGATATAAAAGGATGCAGCTCGCAAGCAGGTCACCATTCAGAGGATAAGACCTGTCTTTGCCCAAAGAACATCTCTCCAGCCAACAACACCATGGGGAAGAAGAGGAAGCCTGTGCCTACTCCTGACCAGCCCTGGCAAGAAGGACAGGGCCACCATCCCACCCCCTGGCCCTGACTCTGCTTCTGCTGGGTGCTTCTGCTGCCTCGGGCTGACTCTGCTGGTGCTGGGGCTTCTGCTAGTGTGCTCCTGATGCTTGTGCTCGGGCTACTCTGCATGCGCTTGCTCCGGTGCTGGTGCTTCTTGCTCTGGTGCTTACTTCTGCTGCGCGCTGCTCCTGGTGTGCTGCGTGCTCTGCCTCTCGGTGCTTACTCTACTGGCGCTGCTCCTGGTTCCTGCTGGTGCTTTCTGGTTCTGCTGTTGCTCCTGGTCCTGCTCGGTCCTGCTGGTGCTTACTCTGCCTCCTGCCGATCCTGGTCCTGCTGGGTGCTGCTGGTTGCTGCTGGTGCAGCTGGTGCTGCTGGTGCTTGCTTTTTGCTGCTGCTGTTGTTGTTGTTGCTGCTTGCTGCTGCTGGTTGTGTGTGGAGCAGCCCCTAGAACCTCGAAGCCCTTCTGATGAGGGCCCAGAAGGCCCTGCCAGGAGGAGGAAGAGGCATACGCGAGATAGGGAGAGGAGGCAATTACTCCATCGAAGAGGAACTTGAGGATGAGGTGCTCGAATGGCTCTGGGGAGAACGACGAGTTACTTATGCCGGAAGGGACACAGGCCTCTATCGAGACACCAAGAGGAAGCAGGCTTGCTTGGAGAGAGAAGCGTGGAGAGCCTGGGCTACACTTCGGAGGTTGCTCCTCGGCTGGTGGAAAGCACATGCACACCTGGCACGGGAAGCTGCACCTGAAGAAGTCTGGACAGGCTGCGGTCAAGCTATCCGACCGGAGACCTATGTGATGGCCATAGTGCAGCTTCTTGGAGGGTGAGATCCGCCACCGAGGAGCAGCCCCTCTGTCTACCCTCTCTCTCAGGCAGCCCACAGAGAGCCAGTCCTCTTCTGGCCAAGAGTCAGCTCCTGTGTCCAGGCAGGTATCTGTGGAGCGTCCCACGATGGAGACCCCTCGACAGCTGCACTCCCCATGGCAGGAGTACGTGGAGGATCCCCTGACACAGTGGGAGCAAGGAGATGGCACTTCCACCAGAGACCAACCCACACCCACCCCCAGCTCCACCTCCACAGAAAGCAGGCAGAGAGCCAGACCAGAGGGCCAGAGCCACACTGTCCTGCCTGGAGATCAGGGACACCATCAAAAGCAGCATTAGATCTCCTCTCTCAGCTGGTACACACCAACATACCATCCTCAAACCGCAAGCCCTTTCTCCTACGTCAACCCAGACCCTCATGGGACATGTCCGAATCACTGTTACCAGGTGATCAAGGAAAGGATCACAGGTCTTCTTCACAACCCTCCAGGCCCAGCTGAACCTGCTCCGACCCAATCCAGGTCTGCTCCTCCACCCCAGGTGATGCTCACAGCCCTTCTAAGGGCTTTCCAAGGCCCTCCACCTACCAAGGCTACGGCTATCAGGAGTTCCAGCCGCACAGGCCAGCCCTTCCCAGTCCAGGCACAGGTTCAATTGAACACCACTGATGGCACCGATGCCACCGACGCCACAGATGCCACCCACGTCACAGATGCCACCCACGGGCCATCAGATGCCCACCCACGCCTCACCTCACTCAGCTGCAGACCAGACAGCCCCACTACACTTTTCCTTCCTCCACACCACAGCTAAGCCCCGGCCTCAGAACATCTGTCATCAGGTCTTGGGACTGACACCCCATGTCATGGAGGAAGGAGGCTCTCAACATCACAGGACTGAGCCAGCTCTCTGAGAGCTTCCTCCACACATCATCCCCTGTTGTCCTCTCGGGGCCAGGCACCCCAATTGCGCGCCTCAGACCAGCACTCCAGCAGCAGCCACCTCCACAACCACCTGCGACCCTTCACCCTGAGACTATGGGCACGCCTCAGAGTGTCTGAGAAGAGTGCCAGAGACTGGGTTGCTAACCTGTTGACTTTATCTTTGCTTGGGACACTTTACTTGGGTCATTTGCTTTTACAGTTTGTTATTAATAAAGTTTATCTTGCTTCACACACTTTGGTTCAGTTCTTTTAGTTCAGTTCTTTTTGGTGGAAACTATTATAGAAATGGTTTAAGCCTTTGCATGCTGTGGGATGGGTTAAGATAGCAGTGGGAATGCGGCAGGGATACCTGTGGATGGGTAATAGCTGTGGGATGGGTTAGGATACCTGTGGTATGGGTAATAGCTGTGGGATGGGTAATAGCTGTGGGATAGTATAAACCTCCAGTGCAAGCATAGTAGGACTGTATGGTCCACCCTCCAGGTGCCACACCTATGGCCCTTTATTATCAATAACAATTTAATCATTCATCAACACATTTCAATATAAACACAACTCTTTATTAAATGCCCTGTTCATTGCAGGGCCACTCAACATACATGGTCCCAATTCTCATTCAGTGTTATGAGACAGGCTGAAGGAAGCATCCATTAATCATCTACCCTCCGTTCTGCCACTCCACTGCTCCAGCTGGGGAGTTGCACCAGTGTTTCAGGAGGTTGCGCCTGCTTCTTCCCTTCTTCCCTTCACATGAAGCCTTGCCACATCCACAGTATCTATCAGTTTCGCCCTTGCCTCCATTCACCAGGCCTCCATTTCCCATTGCCTTGTTGATGGTTCAACAAGCCTGTTCTTGCAACACTGGGTAGTGGGGTGCGCATGAGATTGTGCAGGATGCAGCAAGCTTCACGATGTTCCTCACGGTCTCTGGCTGGTGATGCTGCATGGTGGTGAGAAGTACCTGGAAACCTGTTGGCCAGGATGCCAAAGGCGTTCTCCACCACTCGCCTTGCCGTGGACAGCCTTAAGTTGAAGATCCTCTCTTCACGGGTGAGGCCTCTGGAGGTGTAGGGCTTCATGAGGTAGGTTCTGAGGGAGAAGGCGTCATCCCCCATTATGAAGTAGGGCCACATCTTGTGTGTCGTTGGGCAGCGGGTTCTGGATCTGGGAAGCCCATGATGAGGGTTGCATTCCAGCCCCTCCTTGAGGTGACTTGGCGTTGTATATCTGGGCATCTGAAGCTGACCCTTTGCCTGAAGCATCGATGTACATGAACTTGTAGTCAGCATCGACCATGGCGAAGAGGATGATGCTGAAGAAAGCCCTTGTAGTTTGATAATTTGGACCCTGAGTTGGCTGGAGCTTTGCAGGCCATGTGCTTCCCATCTATGGCTCCAACGGTGTGGGGAAGTTCCACTTCTGATACCACTGCTCTGCAACTTTCCTTCCAGCCTTCTTCAGTGAGGGGCACTGGAGGGAGCTCCTCCAGGTATTCTTCGATGAGGCCTGCACCACTTCTTCTGACCACAATGCTGATGGTGTTGTGTGGCACCCTCCAGGCGTACTGCCTGCTCCTGTACATGGGTCCCTGAGGGCCAGGTGGCGCAGAGTCAGTGCCACCTTGAGCCCAGGTTCCAGGCTGGCTGGGAAGTTGGTGTTTGCCTTGCGTCAACCTGGGTCTCAGCTGCTCCACAACTTCATCAAACATGGCTGGCGGCATCCTCAATGGAAGTTCTGGAATGCACGAGCGTTCTTTGTTCCTCAGCTCCCACCATCAGCTTGTTATACAGTCCATACTCGGCTCTTCACGCGATCCATCTTCGGACCCCATGACACTTCTTGAACGCCTCCTTTTCTTCACGTTAGAAACAGTGTGAAAGAGCTTGTGGAAGAGCAAGAGCCAGGATGAAGGCTGAAGAGTCTGCACCGCATAGGGCTGCTGGACTGAAAGTGAGATCCAGGTGATTCTCCCCCTTTTTATAGGAAATATAGGTTTTCCACCAGGTGTCCTTTTTTGCATCCTCTAGGCCTCCTGCAGACATCCTAAATATTCGACGGATACATCCCCTATACGAACGTTTTTTCCGTTTTAATGCTTTGTATGCGAAGCTGCATCCGTCTTCATCCTTTCTACATCTGTGCTCACTAACGCATGCGTGTCGTGTTCCATGTCCGTTTCGCTTTCCTCCCTGTGTCCATTTTTCACTGGAGCAGATGCGAGTTGCGCGGATGTGCAGCGGATGCCTAGCAGATATATGGACGACGTAACATGATGACGATGGACGTATGACGGATGTCTCCCCGTATGGCGTAGCGGAGTGTAGGCGGAGCGTTGGAACTTTTTGCGCTCAAAAAGTTTTGTGTAGCTCAAAACTTTTTGAGCGGGATGAAATCTCAGTAGACGGATGCTGGACGGATCGAGAGTAAAAAACGGATGCAGTGGAGTGCAGAACAGATGCATCGCTAGGTTAACCAACGGATGGCAAGTGTTTCTCTCCATTTTACATCCTCTTTCCATCTGTTGGTGCTGTGTGACAAGGGCTTAAGGTTGAAATTGAAGGATTGGGAGGGTTACTCTGGTTGTCTGGTGGCCTTTAAAAAAATTCTTTAAATTCTTGAATCCACTAGGCAGGGAATGAAAACAATAAATAAGCAAACACTGGTTTCTTGTCAGATATCACTTGATAAAACAATGCCATAGGCTAGGAACTCGGTGGCTCATGTGGTTAAGATGCTGAGTTGGACATTAACAAGCCTGCATTGGATTTCTGAGTGCTGCTGCATGGTGAGGGTAAGTCCCATCATTTGCTCCAGCTCCTTGATGGGGGCATGAAAGGAGCCCACATGGGTTTCCTGGGCAATGATGTCACTGGCTAATCCTTTCAACCCAGAAGTGCTTTGAATGATGCCTCCGACATGAAAGGGATGGCAGGGGCCATAGACTGATATTGGCACAATATCACCAGAATTTGGGGGGTGTTCTGTCTCTACATTGCCCATAATCACACAATTGCAAGAGTGCTAAAACATCATTTTGGTTTTCTAAGAGGTGCATTTTGTTAGAAACCTACAATGTCAAGATGGAGGGATTTGAGAAGGTGACAGAATGACAACTATGTAATGAAAACGTAACTTTTTATTTATTCTAGTTCTTTTATTTAGTTCCAGCCCTGACATTTTTAGTTCAATTTTAACTTATCTGCCCACTGGAAGCAACTTAATGAAAATTTCAGCATTTATGGACTTACCTTAAAAGTCCCTAGTGGTAATTTTTCCATCATCACGCACCAACTCAGTTTATTCTATCTTCCTTTTTGGAGTTAGAGACCATGTATCTCTGGAGGTTGAAAGGAACTCGTGTTCAATTTGCAGTTTTTGCTCAAGAGAGAACTGTCTTGCTCTTGATGATGGCATCTATGGACCAAAAAAATTCAGCCTGCCCTTCTGTAATCCTTGTCAAGATTTATTTATAAATTGTGAAAAGAGAGGAGGTTGCACTAAAAATAATTAAATGTGTCAGAATATAAATAAAACTACTGCAAGGTCACACAGAGAGTGCTTGGGAAGAACATCAGAAGACTGAAAAAGTAATGGAAAAGATGCTTGCTCATTAACAAGACATTGTAAAAATATGTCAGTACTTCATTAATGTTCTAGTGATTGCAGTTGGTTCACACATATTGAGCAATTCTCAGTATCAAAGAGAGTTCAGCATATGCATACATTCATATAGATTTGGCAACAATCTTTCATCTTTCCTCTCTGTTCCTAGACCACCATGCCATAGTTTCTACACATGATGCATTTTAGTTCACATGTTTTGAAGGCAGAGTCTAACCATGAAAATTGAGCATCTCCAATGCAAAAGAATGCTGATCTTAAATTTGTACTTGAAATCTGGAAGATATTCCGATTTCAAGCTGTGTAAGAATTCTGGGCAACATATCAAATAATGGAATTGGAAGGGTCCTTGGAGGTCTTCTACTCCAACCCCAAGCAGGAGACCATATACTGTACCATTCCGAAACAACTGGCTTTCCAATCTCTTAGAAACCTCCAGTGATGACCCACAATTTCTGAATAGGAATTTGCACACCTGGAGGGCACATATTTAAGATGTTTGATTTAGATGCTGACAAGATAAATAATCTAAACAGTTTTATGATCCAACTTGTAATGATATGTACAGAATAACCCTTGAGTAACAAGGATATGCACATGGAAACGTTTATGAGAGTAATTATGAATAATTATTCAGCCACACACAGATACACTAAATTGAGTTAAAGTTTACTTTAAGAAAT
>BHFT01014789.1:0-45487 GCA_004320025.1 Laticauda laticaudata | reverse complement strand
TCTGTGCTTAATAGAAAAAAGACATTTTGAATGAAGGAGATTTGACTGTGAACTTATAAACAATATCAAGCACCTTACATATTCCTAATTATTGGATAACTATTTAAATGTATAAAATATAAAACCAAGGACATGGAAAAGGGACTAATTTTAAAAGATTTGGATATTAGAATTTTGATGTCAGAAAATAAAAGGTACTGTAATTGATGGTATAAAAGATTAAAGATAAATTATATACTTAGGACCAATAGGATATATATTTGTATCAACTTATAATCTACTTTTTCTTTTTTCCCCTCTTTTATGAATTTGAAATTTCCCATAACTGATGAGATTGTTTATTAAAAAGGTGTAAGTGATATATATTATTACTTCATATTTTAAATTGTTGGATTGTGGTATTATTGATAAATCTGATATTATTGTTAATTATTACTTGTAGACAACAACAATTAATTAACAACATGTTAACATCTTTATTATATTTACTAAGTATCAAAAACTTATTAGCTACAAGGTATAATATATGGTAGAATATACGTAGTTGTTTATTTATAGTATTATCAAATCTATCATAATTTATCATAACTTAACTACAGAGTATACTATATAATAGAATATATCTAGTTAATTATTTATTATATTACTAAATCTATCATATTGATTATATTGTTTGGATAAAAGTAACTAATCTGAGATAGTTTTGATATTAATAATTATCAATGGCCAGAGGGCACCATAACATAGATATATAACTAGAGATATCCCATAAGAGAATATACTATATACTATACATATTATTTGTTAGTATTTGGATAATAATATAAGACAAGTGTTTAGACAAGCTAGGGATATATGGCATTTTGGAGTCAGCTATTTACAATTTTGAAAATGACAACCACAACAACAATCACCAAGACAGGAAAGAAGACAACATCAATGGTGGCCTCCCCATCCAAACAAAGGTATGTAGAAAGTATGTTAGGGAGTGAAAAATCAGGATCACATCAAGTCTGCAGAATGTACAGGAAACCCTGAACATGCTACAAGAGATGATGATGAAAACACAAAAATCAATAATAAAAAATCATGAGGAAATAAAAAGTGAGATGGGTGATGTGAAAGGAGACACATGTAAATTAGATGATAAGATAGGAAATATACAGGAAGCGATGGCCAGGAACGAACAGAAAATAAAAATGGTGGAAGTTAGGATGACCAAATTGAAAAGACACTTGAAACAACAGTATAAACCTTAATGGTAGCAAACAGAGATCTCGAAGAAGCGATTGTACATCTGGAAATGGAAAGATCACTGATCAGAGAATCTCCCACCTGGAACATAGATTTACCTTTGATATTTAGAGCTTTAGAAAATTATCCGGAGATTCATAAAAAAATTAAAGGTTACATGAAGGGCAACTTAACTCGACATTGATAGGTGGCTCATCAAATAATGCACACGGAGAGGCTAACCATATAAAATGACCACATAAAAAAATAAAAAGAATTTTTTATTTCTAGTGCTGAAAGGATGACAAAATTTGTGTTAGTTGCACTTCAGCTACAGTTCTACAATACAATACATGGGTCTGTCATGATATGATACTTTGGGCAACTTGGAAAACAATCTTATTCAAAGACATATTGATTGTAGTTAAAGTGTTTTAATTCAGTGAGTTTTGCTCTCTTTCAATAATCCAGCATCCTTTCGAACATCCTGTTACAGCCTATTGTTTACAGAGTAATAGCAGCAGCCATTGGAGCAATAAATTCCTCCCACCCAGTAAATAACAGCTGCTAGTAAAACAATTAACCCTTTCTTTGCAGAATTCTATACTACCTCATTACTTTAATCAAACACTGATTAATTAATACCTCAAAACTTAACTTTTCTACCTCGTTACTATATCAATGATTAGATACAATGCAATTTATAAAATAATTTATTAATGGTTAATTGATTATTGTTTATTTATTCATGTAATGAGGTGTTTAGTGCAAATGGTGTGATTACTGATTCTTTAAAAGATCAAGATTCATGTATTTAATTGATGTAAGTTGAGTGATTAGTGATTTAATTGACAGGTGTGATTAATGATTAGTGAGATTAATTGATTAGGCTGATTGTTGCTTAGCAAAATTATTTGACTAGAGAGATATATGCAATTGATTGATGGTGTGATATTGCTATATTGATTACCAAAATTGTTCATTAAGTAATTAATCAATGAACATCTTAACAAACTCCCATCCATGAAAAAAATCCAATGCCAAACCACAACCTGAAGAGAAAGTATCCCACCAATGAACCACAAGACCCTGCACATGCCTTTAATGCTAAAAAACTCTAAAGGATGATGAAATCCATCAGATGTCTCTTATGTAACAAATAATGCTCATCATGACTGCTTGGGATTACCCGAGCAAATGATTAATACCTAGAATCATCCAATGAGTTTCCATACTCTGCAAATCATGCAGACCCAAACTGATCTGTTTGAAAGATTGATACATAGAAACACGAATAACATCCCGTGACAACTAGTAGCATCCCGGAAGCTTTAAAAGAAAGATATCCACTTGGGAAAGAAAGACACAATGTCAAAACCTGAACATCCAATAGCTACAAACCTTCTACCTAACAACCACAACCCAATCCACAGCCAATCCAAGAAAACATAAATCAGAACAATATATATCACAGCCTATCAGAGAAGCCTTGAGCATGACACAGAAAAATCTCTAAGTGCCATCTTATTTGCTAGAGGACGTCATGACAATGATACATACAACTGTCCGAAAATCATCATTGATTATCAAGCATCACATCTCCCTGAGAATATACTTTTCTATTGGCTGAGAGCTCAAAACAGAGGTGGCTCTGTGCCGCACGCTTCAGCGGCATTGCAAAAATAATCAACAAAGTAATTCATTTGTACTATAATTCACTTGCCAAAAGCAACACAACATAGGAACTCCATTCTTGCTGACCTAACCATACCAACGGCTCATCCCGTGTATCGAACAGAACTCAAAAACGTCTAGACATGGAGAGAAGGACCTGTATATCGACTACATGCTGACTGTATCAAAAGTAGCACACAACCCGAACTCAGCTTTAACCTTCAGACCACACCATACTTCAACAATCCACATCACCAAGACTCCGCACACCCTAATACTTCAATTCCACTACAGCTGGCCTTAAATGCAAGTTGCTCAATGCAAGAGCCTTGTGAATAAATACCTAATATCTCTCTTACTAATATGGCTAAATTCGACATATTGTGGTGACACATGGCTCAACGCATCTCTCCCTGACTCCATTGCACAGTAAGAGACTATCATGTTTACCTATCAGATCATGACATCATAGAGGAGGTGATATTGCTATCTTCTTAAAAAGTCCAAACTATCTAAAAACATCCAAGGAGCTTGCTCTTCCTGAGACCATCATCTGTGAACTATACTTAAATATCACATTTCGATTCTTACTATGCGAAGAGCACCTATATTATGACATCAAAAGGTAAACAAGCTAAATTCACTACTACAGGGCAATATCCTGCCCACACGCTTTATCTTGGTGACTTCAATCTACCTCATATTAATGCGCCCTATTTGAATGTACAACTGAACCATACTTCTACAATGCTGTTACAAATCTGGGACTGGAACTAGTAACCAACAATACTAGACTTAACAACTGCCTCGATCTCATCTCGTGCAATAATTTGAATTTTTGACGGAATACAACTAAGAACCTTTTCCAAATGTACACACTATGAGCTGACTTTTGTCTCAAAATACACCCACACAAAATCATAACAATGATGTAATCCAAATTATAACTTCAAAAAAGGCAACTATGATCTTATAAACAATGATCTCTCATCACCTTGATTGGCAATCTCTATCACTGGATGCAATATGTGAAAGACCATTACAACATATTTATTTGAAGACAAGAGTACAACTAATCTGTACTAAAAACACTCCCCCCCAAAAAAAAAAACAGATTACCATAACAATAGGAAACTTCAATCCTAAAGAGATCACACTGCAGAAAAACAATCTGGTCATGTTTGCCACTTCAGAAGCCAATACAAAATTTATGCCACCAAGATGAGACTTGAATGCACAATTATCACATTAACAAGAGGAAAACTTTAGGCCATTCCACTGTGCTTTTACAATTTTTGTAAAAACAAACTAAAAGCCTCAAGGCATCCACCCTGACAGACTAATGATAAAGACTGCACGTGACACATTAAAGCCAACTCTTTAACACTTCTTTGGCTCAGTATTTGGAAAGCAATGATCATTCCAGTATTCCATTGCAGACACTAGAAAACTACTAGATGATACATATCAATTTTACAGAAGACAATGTGAAAAAGCACTACGCAATCTAAAACATTCTACTATGTGGAATCGGTGGAATAGTCCTACTTCTTAAAAAGCTATCCAGCACGCAGACCTCTAAGCATAATCTTTCAAAAATCTTTCAGGACAGCTCTTGCAATTTATGTCACTAGCCACGTCATCGCCTATCTTCAAAAGGAGATCCAGCCTAGTGAAATTACAGACCAATTCCTTGCTGGCTTACTTGTAGTAAGTCATGGAATCAATTATTAATACATCCATTATCCTCCATTTAGAGACAAACAACCTACTCTCTAAGAACAATTGGTTTCAGAAAAAAAATATCTGTAATTGGACTCTTCACTGCAAAAATTATGGACTACACAATTTTCAGGCAAAACATAGACGCAACTACATAGACTTCGTAAAATAGTTTGATTCAGTGACATGAAAACTACTCCTAAAACTAAAATCTTATGGTATCTCTGGAACCTGCATCATGGATAGAGCAAAACAGACAACAAATGCAAAATTGGGAGTGTCCTATCAAATTCTGTACGGTCAATAGTGGTGTCCTCCAAGGCAGTGTTTCAGACCAACTCTTTTCATACTCTACATAAATGACCTCTGTGATCACATAAAGACAACTGGTCTCTTCGCTGATGATATAAAGCTGTTAATACACAGAGATACTGCTACCTTGAAAAAGACCTCAACTATGTATCAGAATGGTCAAACAAATGGCAACTTCAATTCACAAAATAAATGCTCTGTCTTACATATTGGCAAAAAATCAGAATAAAATACAAGCTGAATATCAAGCTTGTTGGATGATCCAAACTCGTCAGACCTTGGAGTATCATCTCTATGATCTAAGTGCTAAGCCACTGTAACTACATACCAAAGACATAAGAGTTTTACTAATCTAGTAGCTTTTCTCTGGTAATAACCCATATAACAAGAGCATACAAAACATTTCTGGAGCAATATCAAATACAGCTCATCAGTCTGGAACCCACATTATATCTGATATTAGCACAGTGTGAGAAGGTCCAGAATATTTCACAAGAAGAGTTTTCCACTCCTCTATCGTGAATATTTATGCCCAGACTTGAAAATCTCGCTAGAAATTGAATTCGCCGTCTTCAGTCTGAACTAAGTAGGTATTAAAATTATACATTGCAATGATTACTGCAATGAATACTTCAGCTTCAACATAAAACACAAGAGCACACAATAGATACAAACAAGGTGAACCGCACCAACGTGATTGCAGGAAATACGACTTCAGCAACAGAGTGCCAATGTCTGGATACCTACTGACTCTGTGGTTTCTTCCCCAACCTCCAACAAACTTTAACCTTAGACTGTCTACTATTGACCTCATCCCTTTCCTAAGAGGTCTGTAGAGGGTGTGCATAAGCGCACCAATGTGCCTACCTTCCCTGTCCTATTGTTTCTTTTATTATTCTTATATGTACCCATTTCATGTATTCATAACTATGTATATATTTATACCTATTATCTTGTAAGCGGTCGACAAATCAAAAAAAAAATTAAAAAATATATAGGAATTCTGAAGATAAGAACAGCTTAATCTCTTTGTCTATGCAGTTCATACTGGGAAACATCCAAGACTAGAACACCATTGAATTTATACATGGAGTCTTCATTTTGGATTTATAACATGTATGTGACAGACATAAATTTGAGGAGCCAAGTACAGTGGCATTTGATAGCCATTTTTAGCTCAGCAATCAACAGTATCCCTCAACAAATGTCCCTTCAAAAGGAATTCTACTTTTTATTCTAATCTCTTTCCACAGACTTTATGTCTTGTCAAAGCAGAAACAACTTAAACAAGTGAGCAAAGCAAAGGTTTAAGAGAGAACAAGATATAAATATGGTGATATTATTGTTTTAAAAGAACCTGATGTTATTGAAAATTTGAACCTTATATTTGTGTATTCTGGAAAGAAATATGTTGTAATAAAAAGGGCAAACTGAGAGGAAGAATACATAGATTTAGAAACAATGTAGGATTTGTGTCAGTTGATATCATAGATCTAGGATATCAGTTTTCAGGTTTAAGCTCAAACCAAGCAAGGTAGAATAGCTGTGGAGTCATAAATCAACTCATTTCAGAAATGTTCCATCTTTAGTTTGAGATAGGACAAAGCTCCCCATACCAGCCTGGCTTCTAATGTGGAATCACACTGAGCTAATTGTTACTATTTCAAAAACAAATATTAAGCCCATGTCACACCGAACCAACGGATGCAAAGAGGATGTAAAACGGACAAAAAAGCTTGCCATCCATTGGAAAACGCGATGTACTCACTGCCTCCATTTGGCTTCCTCTCTATCCGTCCAGCATCCGTTTATGGACGTTTCATCCTGCCTCCAAAAGTTTTGGGCTGCCCAAAACTTTTGCGCGGAAAATGTATCCAGTTCGTCCGTTCTGCATCCGCACGCATCTGCTACGCATCTGTTACGCATCCGTTATGCATCCGCTATATCGGCCAGGCATCCGCTCCACATCCGCGCAACTTGCATCCGTCGGAAGCAGGGAGGAAGCGGAACCAGATGCAGAATGGATGCCGAACGGATGCAGCACGGAAACAAAGGCGTTAAAACGGAAAAAATGTCGCAGAGGGGACCTATTCTCGGATATTAAGGATGTCTGCAGGATGCCTAGAGGATACAAAGGGACACCTACACTGCCTATAAAAAGGGGAGCACTCACCTGCATCTCACTTCAGAACAGCCAGCCAAACTGTGCAGACCTCTGCAGCCTTCATCTGATTCTTCCTCTTTCACAGCATCCAGTCATGTCCACCGTGGATTGTGACAAAGTCCTTTCGGCAGCCACCATCCTTCTGCAAGAGTGCGAAACCATCTACAGCTCTGTGAACTCTACTATGGGAAGAAAAGAGGCACCCAAAAAAGTCTGGGTCCAAAGATGGTTCGCCAGAAGAGCAGAGGATGGACTGTACAACAAGCTGATGGTGGAGCTCAGGAGCGAAGACACTCGGGCGTTCCAGAACTTCATGAGGATGCCTCCAGCCATGTTGACGAAATTGTGCAGCGCCTGACACCCAGGTTGACCAAGACCAAACACCAACTTCCGGCCCAGCCTGGAACCTGGGCTCAAGGTGGCACTCACTCTGCGCCACCTGGCCTCAGGGACACCTACAGGAGCATGCAGTACAGCTGGAGGGTGCCACCCAACACCATCAGCTTTGCGGTCAGAGAAGTGGTGCAGGCCATCATAGAAGAATACAAGGAGGAGCTCTCCAGTGCCCCTCCACTGAAGAAGGATGGAGAAAGTTGCAGAGCAGTGTATCAGAAGTGAACTTCCCCCCACCGTTGGAGCCATAGATGGCAAGCACGTGGCCTGCAAAGCTCCAGCCAAGTCGGGGTTACACTTATCACAACTACACGGCTTCTCAGCATCATCCTCGTTCCATGGTCGATGCTGACTACAAGTTCATGTACGATCGATGCTTCAGCAACGGGTCATGTTCAGGATGCCCAGGTATACAAATGCCAGTGACCTCAAGGAGGGGCTGGAAAACAACCTCATGGTGGGCTTCCAGATCCAGACCCCCTGCCCAATGACACACAAGATGTGCCCTACTTCATCGTGGGGGAATGACACCTTCTCCCTCACAGCCTACCTCATGAAGCCCTACACCTCCAAATACCTCACCTGTGAAGAGAGGATCTTCAACTACAGGCTGTTCAGGAAAGGACGGGTGATGGAGAACGCCTTTGACATCCTGGCCAACAGGTTCCAGGTACTTCTCACCAACATGCAGCATAGCCCAGAGACCATGAGGAGGATCATGGAAGCTTGCTGCATCCTGCACAATCTCATGCGCACCCACTACCCAGTGTTGCCGAACAGGCTTGTGGACAGTCAAACAAGGCGAATAGGGACATGAGCCTGGTGAATGGAGGCAAGGACAAAACCTGATAGACACTGTGGATGTGCAAGCCCCAACAGAGTCTCATGTGAGGTGAAGAAGCCCAGCGCAACCTCCTGAAACATTGTGCAACTCCCCAGCTTGGAGCAGTGGATGGCAAGACAGGATTGGTAAATGCTTAATGGATGCTTCCTTCAGCCTGTCTCATCACACGGATGAGATTGGGCCATGTATGTTTGGTGGCTACAATGAACAGGGCGTTTAATAAAGAGTTGTGTTTATGTTGACATGTGTGGATGATGATTATATCGTTATTGATAATGAAGGGCCATGAGGTGTGCACCTGGGAGGGTGACCATACAGTCCTACTATGCTTGCACTGGAGGTTTACCTATCCCACAGCTATTACCCATCCCAAAGGTATCTCTGCCCATTCCACAGCTATCTCAACCCATCCCACTGCTATCGTAACCCATCCCACAAGCATGCAAAGGCTTAAAACCATTTCTAAAAAGTTTCCAGCAAGACTTTATTAAAAAAAAAATGAAGCAAAGTGTGTAGAATCAAAAATAGACTTTATTAACAACAAGCCTATAGACAAAAATGCAGTCTCTGGCACTCCTCTTGGTCACTCAGTCTCAGGGGTGAAGGGTGCAGGTGCTGTGGAGGTGGCTGGTGCTGGAGTGCTTGTCATCAGCTCCTCCAAAAGCAGAAGCAGCAGAAGCCCCAGCCCCAGAGAGAGCGAGCGCCGTGCTGCAGAAGCCCCAGCAGAACCAGAGTGAGGCCAGGGGGCGGGATGGTAGCCTTTCCCTCTGCAAGGGCTGGCAGCAGATGGCTGAGGCTTGCTGTGCTTCCGCATGGTTGTGGGGTTGCTGGCTGGGCAGGGAGGCTGGCAGGAACCAAGGCTGGCAGGGGGGTGGCAGCAAGGCTGGCAGCAAGGCTTGCAACAGATAATGCAGGGCAGGGCAGGCAAGGCAGCCAATCTCCGCAGCAGTCTTTCCTCTGAATGGTGACCTGCTTCCGAGCTGTTTCCGTTAATTCCGCGGGGCTGATGCAATGCATCCTTCCCCGCATGCGCAATTAACGCCAAGGATCTGCTAAGGCTTCCGCTGTGCATCCACTTCATCCGCTAGGCTTCCGCTCTGCATCCGCTGTTATCCATCCACGTCTGCTTTCTGACTGAGGGCCCCCCGGAAGCCCTGCGGATGTCCATCCACTCCCATCCCACTTCCATCCGCTAGGCTTCCGTTCCGCACCTGCTTTCATCTGCCCTGCGTCCTTCCCGTCCGTGTTATCCGCTCCGGTATGGCAAATTTTTGCCCCTTTTGAGAGCGGAAACATTTTGCTCGTCCGCTGTGTCCTTTTTGCATCCGTTGGGCAGTGTGACATGGGCTTAAGCATTTGCACAACTTCATTTAGTACACCAGTTCTTTTGTTTAGAATCAGAAGCAGAGGTGATATTTCTGCTACCGGTTCTCCAGAATGGTCAGAGATTTTACAGTATCCTTCCCTTGCCACACCCATCAAGCCATGCCCACAGAACTGGTAGTGAAAAAAAATTTGATCCCACCACTGGAGTAAACCCATGGAAATGATTACTGCTGAAGATCACCAAGTTGTACATGATTATTACCATAGCTAGATAATTTCATAAGTAAATTATTCATGCTGAGTTGAGAATAATTACATTTAATGCTTCAGGGATCAAAAGCAGCAGTTCCTTAGAATATTTGCTGAAGATGTAACAAGTCCTCTGGACCCAAGAGTTTATCACAAAATGGGTCAAATACTGTCTCAGTTGAGACCTCATGTTCTAAACCATTGTTTAAGGGGATGAGGAGAAACCCTGGATGTCTGCTACAAAGACTTAGATTATTCAATATCATTTTTGTCAAGATTGAGAAACACTTAAGCTTCCTGTGACTATTATTATTTTCCAACTTGCCAAAGAACTGGGAGGAGGGTTGTGATGGAATGCAGAAACTACAATCTTCAACTGTGAAAGCCAAGGAGACTTCTGCAGGTGTCAACATCTGCCAAGATGTAGACTGTTATCAAAACAAAAACCTGATTTCTAATTGGACAATGTGACCCTTTCCATGGGAGGAGGGGATGAACCTCATTTTTGATATGCAGGATTGCGCATGAACATTTAGAGTTGGTTTTGCTTTCTTCAGTGCCGAAATGATATACTCAATAAACTTTTGCATTTTAGATTTTAAAATTCCTGAAGAAGCCTGCTTTTATTGGGTCCATTAGTCGGATGGTTGACATTAAAGTGGGCAGCCCTGATGAAGGAAGCCTTGGCAGGTGAACTTTGCATAGGTGAACTTTGCATAGGTGAACTTTGCAACCCAAGTGGTCATGACTTGGTCAAAGGTGTGAGTAGAGACAGCAGAGCAGCCAGTGATGCGGGTTAGGGCATGACAGTTAACATGACAGCTGGGGCTTTCTATCCTTGCAATGTGGAGTCAAGTGTGGTGGGAAAGGCAGCAGAGATTGAGTCCCCACTGATCCCACCTGGGATAGCGCTCACCTGAGGACTGAAGTGGAAGGCAAAGAAAGCAGTGGAATGGGAAGAACTGGTGGATTAGAAGTAGCTGACTGCATGCTACAGACCATCAGTGGAGCAGCTGAGGGAAAGATTCATGGGGATGGAGATGCGAGGCTTGGTGCCAGCGAAGCAGATACCCCAAGCTACCAGGGCTGGGGTCAGCCAAGTCTCAGAGATCCCTTTATCTGTGTAGCCCCAGCCCCAGCCAGGGGCTAGGGAAGCAAGGTCATTGGGTGCCATTAGTCCCCCTGAGATCACTGTTTCCCAGTAAGGAAGTGTGGCATGCCAGGGCACAGCCAGTCCCCCAAGGGCACCTGCTTACCTGCCAGTGGTGCTGGCCAGCTACAAGTGCCACCAGTGGCCATGGGTTTCCAATCCCAGCTGTGGGGCCACCATACTGGTGCACTCAGGACACCTGTAACCCCTGCTGATAAGACCCATGTTTGATGGGAGGCCAGAGAAGTTGGTTTTCTTCCTGAATCAAGTGGACTAGTACAGGCCCATTTATCCAGACGAAGTATCCTGCATGAATGCTGTTGAAGCGAGCCTGGAGAGAGACATGGTGATGATTCTACATAACAAGGGGGCTTCTGAGTTGTAGAATCTTGATATCTTTTTAGATGAACTTTGTGCCCAGTTTAGAGAAAATATGCAGGTTCATAGAGCAGAGCCTGACATTTGAGCCATGAAACGGGAACAGGCCAATGACTGAGTACATATGTGAGTTTTGGAGCCTAGCCAGGAAGCTAAGGTGGTGGCCACTGTAATTGCTGGTGTACAACTTTCAAGATGGCCTGAACTGAGAGCTATAGCACATCTGCATGTCCCATGGCCTCCCAGACAATTTCCACGTGTGGTACCGGGGGGGGCAACAAATGTGGAATTGGATCTGATAGAATACAAGATGCATGGAGGAGCTGAAGGCCAACCAAGAATAAGCCAAGAGAGGTGCTCACTGGGTTGGAGGACCCCAGCTACAGCATCCTTCACCCCAAGGGAGACCCTGAGATGCGAACCCAGACTGTGTTTCAAACATAGAAAGGAGGGCCATAAGGCTGCAACATGTCCCGTGCCCAAGCACATGATTGCCCCAACTGCCCCAAGCCCATCGAAGACCAAAAAGACACTGAAGAATGTTAGATTTTTGCAGTGGAAATTCAACTCCAGAAAGCACACACAGATGACTGATTCAGCAGGATTCATTAACTTCTTTATATACATAACAATATGAGTAAAATGTACAATACCAATAGTAAATTCTTCCAACGTGGAAAAGTTACAATCAAATACAAACAGCAGCTTTGGAGCTCAGAACAGATTACTTTCAGTTTCACTTTAGAGCTGAGAGCACAGAGCTAAACCATGTCCAGACTCTTTAAGTTTCAGCCCCAAATTCAGCTCTCATTGGCTGACCTTGTTAACTATGTCTCTGCCAGTTCATGAATATTCTGACAAAGAAGGCAAAGGAAAGGCAAGGAAAATCATAGAGGTCTCTCCCCACAAACAGTGAAGGGGAGGGAATTCTGACTGCCTCTAAGGCCAAGCTGACCCTTTACAAAAGCAACAGTGAAGGGGAGAACAACCAGATGGTAAGTGGAACTATCACTCTTTTACTGCCTGGGTGGAGATTGTAGAGCTCCACTTGGGGATGAGAGAGGATGTAACAATCCTGATAGACTCAGGATACACCTGATGCTTAGTCAGCCTGCAGACATTGAGGAGCTCAGGATTAAGAACAAGGAAGCTACACCAGCCCATGAAGTTTGAATAGGTTGATGGCTCAATTATAGGAAGACTGCCTGCTTCCTATTTGGCTGAGCTGGTGAGCCTGAGAATGGAGGGTCAGAAAGAGACTATCCATTCATGGTGGCCCAAAAATGGTGGAAGTCATGATATTAGGTTGGCTTGGTTTAAGAAATGAAGCCAAACAATACACTGGGGAAGGGATGGGATGCTGAATGATAACCCTGGAGAACCCAAAACTTATAGAGAAGAAGCATAGTGAGCCCCAGTCACAATAAGGAGGAAAGAAAGGACCAGAGCACATGAGAATGGCTACTGAATAGGCACACCAGGAGCCCACCATCCCCAAGGAGTACAGAGACCTAGCTGAAGCATTTAGCAAGAAGGAGTCTGACATCCTGCCTCACCATCATCCTAAAGACTGTGCAATTGATATCTTACCAGGGTTGATGCTTTCTAAGCCTAATATGTATACAATGGCCCCCAATGAGATGTGGAGTAAAGAGACTTTGTAAATAAATATTAGCCAGGTGCTTCATCAAGTTGGCAAAATCCCAAGTGGCAGTCCCCATGCTGTTTAAGAGAAAAAAGATGGGTTGTTGAGGTTGTGTGTGGATTTCCGTGGGATGAAAGGGTTCTGTATAGAAAACATGTACCCCCTCCTTCACATGAAAGACATGTTGGGGCACTTGTCAAAAGAAAATGTGTTTACTAAGCTGGACTGAGGGAGACAAACTACCATGTGAGAATTAAAGCCCATGTCACACTGCACCAACGGATGCAAAGAGGATGTAAACAGCAGGATCGTAAAACGACGACAAAAAACTTGCCATCCATTGGTTAACTCGATGTACTCACTGCCTCCGTTTTGCTTCCTTCTCTATCCGTCCAGCATCCGTTTAATTAACATTCATCCGCTCAGAAAGTTTTGAGCTATCAAAACTTTGCACTGGAAAATGATCCAATTCGTCCGTTCTGCATCCTCTAGGCATACAGGGGCATCCTTCTGCATCCATTACGCATCTGCTAATCTCTCTAGGCATCCCATGTGCATCGCGCACAATCTCAAATCCGTTCCACGCAGTAAACGGACGCCAGGCGAGGACGCAGACGACGACGCAGCGTTAAGTAGCACGGATGGAGAAAACGGATGAACGCGGGATGCAGCTCATCCGCTCTGCATCCGCTCTGCATCCTCTACGCATCTGCTCTGCATCCTCTACGCATCCTCTACGCATCCGCTCTGCATCCACCTCTCGCATCCTCTACGCATCCGCTCTGCATCCCCTACGCATCCTCTACGCATCTGCCTGATCCTACTATACATCCTCTCTGCGTCCTCCACGTCCGTTCCTTTCCGTGTTATCCGCTCTGCTTATGCAAATTTTTGCCCCTTTTGAGAGCGGATAACAACGGATGAACATTTTGCTCATGCCCTTTGGTGTCCTTTTTTGCATCCGTTGGCAGTGTGTGACATGCCTTTGTGTCCTTTTTGCATCCGTTGGGCAGTGTGACATGGCCTTAAAGAAGGAGAAGAGTGGAAGACTACATTTAACTGCCCTTGGAATGCTACTAATTTAGAGTGATGCCTTTTGGGCTGCAGGGAGCACTAGCCATGTTCATACAACTGATAAATGAAATGTTGCATGAGCATTTGTACAAGGGGGTCCTTGTGTACCTGAATGATATCCTCTTCTATTCTGAGACAATGGAGAAACTGATGTGCCAGGTGCTTAGAAAACTCCTGGATGCTAAGCTGTATGCCAAACTGTCAAAATGCAAGTTTAATAAAACCAGTCTTGATAACTTAGGGTACCAGGTGTCATGTGAGTGAATAGAGATGGACTCAGAGAAAGTGAAAGCTATTTTCGAGTGTCAAGCCTCCTGAGCACCAAAGCTGCAGAGTTTCTTAGGTTTTTAAGGCAGTTTATTCCTTCATTTGCTCAGATTGCCTTGCCAATCACAGAGTTGCTCAAGACAGGTGGAGGTGGAATGAAGCCCAGACCCAGCCAGCTGCTAAACTTGGTTGTGGAATGCCAAGTGGTGTTCAAGAAGCTCAAACAGCTGGTCCTCAAACACCAAAACCCAGATAAATCATTCATAATACAGGCAAATACAAACAGTGTGTCAGTGGTGGCAGTCCTGCTCCAGAAGAATGTAGGGGAGAAATTGCAACCCTGTGCTTACACATCTAACAGTTTGTTCCACAAACTAAATGAGACTGAGAGATTCTGGGAAGGGTGGAAAAAGAGCTTTTGTGGTTTGTTGGGCCCTGCTAACATGGAGGGAGTTCCTAGAAGGCAGCAAGGTCCCCTTTGAAGTATTGACAGAGCACAAAAACCTGGAGTATCTGGTGACATACACACCCCAGAAACTTTCCCTGAAGCAAGTGCTTTGGGCCCAATATTTCAACTGATTTGACTTCACACTGAAGTGCATTCTGTGAAAAAGAACTTCTTAGCAGATGCACTTTCTCAGATACCCCAGTAGAAGAGCACCCAGGAAGAGATAGTTAATTCTATTATACTCTCTAAGCAGGTAGTGAACCAAGCCTCTACAAGACAGCAGATGCAAGGGACCCTACTGATGCCCAGTGATGCCCAAGAGCAACAGTTGAAAGAAGCATTGCAAAAAGATGTGTGGTTCAAGACCCATTGGGAACATGGACAATATCAATCATCCAACCAATGGACTCAATAAAAGCAGGCATCTTCAGGAATTTTAAAATCCCAAAAGCAAAACTATTGAGCTCATCATTTCAGCACTGAAAAAAGCAACACCAACTCTTTAAGTTTTCCCGCACAGTTAAAAATGAATTTCATCCCCTCCTTCCATGGAACTGGTCACATTGTCCAATTAGGAATCAGTTTGTTTTGATAACAGTTCACATCTTGGCAGACACCTGCAAAAGTGTCCTTTGTTCTCATGGTTGAAGATTGTAGCCTCCGCATTCCATCTCATCCTTCCCTTCCCCCAGTTCTTTGGCAAGTTGGAAAGCAATAATAGTCACAGGAAGCTTAAGTGTTTTTCAATCTTGACAATTTTGTTTTGCTGCCTAGATCTGAAAGCGCCTTCATAAAGCAAAATGGTGAATCAAAAAGAAAGAAAAAAAACCCAATTCATATTGTAGATTGTTTAAATGCATTAAGGTTTTAAAATTATTGTAAAGCAATTAATTTCAAATCTCTTCAATATTTTCACCTCATTATTAAAGATCAACTGTTTCTGTTGCTAAGCTTTGAATAGTATAAACCTATGGTGGTGAACCTATGGCACGCATGCCACAGGTGGTATGTGTGCCGTCACCCCAGCTCAGCTCCACTGTGCATGCGCGCGTGCCTCCCATTGGCCAGCTAGTCTTTGGAACTCTGGAGCATGCATGCAGGGTGCATGTGTATGCATGGGGGGTGCATGCACATGCATGGGACATGAACGCACATTGCATTTTGGGTATGCATGTGTGCGCCTTTGGCACTTGGTGCCAAAAAGGTTGGTCATCACTGCTATAAACTATTGAGGGACATATCCCAAAGTTAATTTTCATTCATGTCAGGTGATTTTTTTCCTATATTTTTTGGGACTTCAAATTTCTTATGAGATCTTCTAAAATACATACCCACCACTATCATAATGTAGCATTTTGAGGAAAACACTTGGAGAGGCAGTCAAGCAATTTTTGGATGTAACTGATCTTTCTTTTGAAGAGTCTCTGATAGGTTTTCCAGGATTTCCTTGATCACATTTTGAAAGTAACAATCTCAAGCATCGAAGTAGAGGCATAAAATGAGTTGTCCTGATATATTTAAGCTGTCTAAAATTATGTATATTTAATATATTTTAAAAGAATATCTAATTAGCAGCTAACTAGATGTAATCAGTCCAAATTGGTTTGCAGTTTGAAATTGGTCAAGTTCTCTTTAACCAGCTGAGACACAAAAAGTACATGTATTCTTTGACTTACAATAGTTCATTTGAGGCTACAACAGCACTGAAAAAAGTGACTCATGACTATTTTTTACACTTACGATTATTGCAACACCATGATCACCTGATCAAAATTTAAATACTTGGCAATGGATTCACATTTATGACAGTTGCAATTTCTTGGGCTCATGTGACTTCTGACAAGCAAAGTCAATGGGGAAACCAGATTCACTTAACAACCACATTACGAACAACTGCTGTGATTCACTTAACAACCAGGGCAAGAAATGTCATAAAGGGGTGCAAAATCCATTTAACAAACATTTCACTTAACAACAGAAATATTGGGGTCAATTGTGGTTGTAAGTTGAGGACTATCTGTACCCCTAATGCAGAAAGAAATTCTAGTGATCTGCTGGAAGTTTCTGTATAACATAGAGGGGACAGGAGAGTAATCAATCTCGGCTATTAGAGAATGGTGTTTTGGGAAGCCACTTCGTGTTAGCTGGTAGGAATAGTGTTTTTATTTCTAAAAATATATATACTGTCAGCGTGCCAGAAAAACAAACTCCAACACCAAAACTCTGAGACAGGCATTTTCTCAAAGTTTCATTTTATTAGAATTGACATACTGACACATCTGGGAAAGCCTGAATCTGAGAGTTCCAGGTTTTCCCTCAATAATTGAAATTCAAAACCCCATCACATGGCCCAATCACCATCCATCCCAACTTGAGACATTCTTCTAACCACTCCTCAACCAGGTGCAGGATAACATGACCTTGATAGAAAAGAAGAATGCTATTATGTCTAACTACATCCACCCTATGAAATCCCCCCTCCCAGTTTCCCAGACACAGGAATGTGGCAGCGTGGAAGCTTCTGGTGCTAATATGGCTTCCAAGGCTGACATATACATTATATTTGTAGTGTATTTTGTATTGTATTTCATTTTCAGTTCTGTTACCCACCTAGAGTTGCACTGGTGAGATGGATTGATATAAGATTACATCAATCGATCAACCAATAAATCAATTGTATTAAAATTCAGTTTTTGGGTTCTTCTTTGTGATGTTGCATGATCCAAAATATTTTAGGAAATATGGTGTAATTAATAATAATAGAAAAAGGAAAGATATATAAAAGTAATTGATACTTTTACTATTATTTGTATCTCTCAAGATAAGGTAAGGTAAGGTAGGGTAGGATAGGGTGGGATGAGATGAAAGATACAAGATAAGTTAACACAAGATAAGATAACCTTTATTGTTACTTACATCATATTATATTGATACAACAGATTTCTTCTAAGGTATCTTTACTGAAGTCCTACTAAATCCAATAAGACTTAGTAAGTACCACTGTTTCTGCAGAATTTAACTCAATATATTAATATGTTTATTTACGGATTACAAGGAGAAAAATGCAGGCAGAAATGAATATATCAAGATATATTACAATATTAAATGATACGTGGTTTTCTTTTTTTTAATCTTCAGAGCATGATGAATGCCTCACCAACAAACAGAACTGTGATGAAAATGCACTGTGTTTCAATACTGTAGGAGGACATAACTGTATTTGCAAACCAGGTTATACTGGGAATGGCACCATATGCAAAGGTAAGATATGACAACATGATTCAGATTTCAGATCCTTTTGTTTCTCTAACCTTTGCATTTCAACATCCATTGTTAGTACCATTTCCTTTCTTGATGTTGTATTTAGCACCAGATATTTATTTTTCACACCTTATGTGCTAAACTTGCTTTTGCACCTGCAAAAGGTATGTAAGTTTGATTATTTAGACATGTCAGCAAAATAATGATACATTATTATATGAAATCATCCAAGGTCAAAAAGGTTATAGAGAGTGATAGAAGATGATTGTGGCAGATGGGCAGCCTTGTCACCAAAGCAAAAAGGGATAAAATACATCTGAAGCCATTTGGATGGGGGTTGGCTCAGTATAAATTTGCAGGATTCTTTTAGGAGTTTATAATATTTACTGTGTGTTCAAATTAGACTTAAATAATTTTTATTCAGATATTTCGAAAATATCCTTCTCTCCCACTTGAAATAGAATTGAAGATCTTATAATTTTTCCTCTTATAATTTTCTTCAATGGTTTCAGCCTTTTGCAAGGATGGTTGTAGAAATGGTGGAGTTTGCATTGCTTCCAATGTCTGTGCCTGTCCACAAGGATTTACAGGCTCAAGCTGTGAATCTGGTAAGAGATCCTTTACTATATTACCAAGCACATAACTGAAGTTTTGTGTGTAACAAAAAATAAGAATATCTTCTTGAACACCATGGTTTATGTTGAATGAGACAAGAATTGCCAGGACCTCTATAAACCCCAAGCTTACTTTATGAAAATCGAGCAAAAAAAAGAGTTTATTTTTGGCAACATTTTTTTCTTTAAAGGGTATAAATGGGTGGGGGAGCAAATTCCTCCTTTTTTCATCCTTAATCTTGTTCCATTGCTACATTAAAATTACACTGCTGAAATTTGGTATTTTTGCAGCCAAATTGAAGCAACAATTAAGGTACTGGCAGAAATCAGAACTGTTTGCTTTTTGAAGTTTCTCATTCCCAATCTCAGCCTTAAAAATAAAAATAACAGCCAAAAAAAAATTCTGATGTCACTATTTTCTAGTGACATAATTGCACCCCCATACATCTACCCTAGCTGGTCAGGGAGTAGATTGTTGCTTCTAAATAACAACTAAAATAGAAATAGCCATGTGTCTATCAGTACTTAACACTACATTAACAAATCAGTGGAGTTTTGACTGGTAAAACTGAACACTGTATAAAGGATGGCATCATTTTTGTTATTTATGTACATGTGAACATTTTTTAAACAATATGTCAAATTTAAAATTGCTATTAATGCAAAATCTAGGGTGGATTTAGAGAGAAATTGTCAGGTACAAAAAACCAGATCCACATGTGAAGGTTCAAATTAACTGATTCATTTCTAAAAGCCTAATCATCGGAATCGTCGCAACCAATGGTCAGCACTTGTTTAGAACTACCATATTTTCCCAAAAATATGAACTATCCCGAAAACAAGCC
Organism: Laticauda laticaudata; assembly: GCA_004320025.1. Taxonomy (NCBI): domain Eukaryota; kingdom Metazoa; phylum Chordata; class Lepidosauria; order Squamata; family Elapidae; genus Laticauda; species Laticauda laticaudata. Next base: position 25,888 of record BHFT01014789.1, on the reverse strand, counting down.
CTAGCCTGGTTTTCCACACCTAAAATAAGCCCTACCCCAAAATAAGGCCTAGTTGAGCCCCAACCACTATCTGGTTGTACCAGGTGGGGTGAGGTACAGCCATAAAAATCAAGCTAGAATGGAGATGGGTGTATGTGTAAAGGATTAAATGAGGTGAGGGTGGAGGACAAAATAAGGTGGGGGGAAAAGAAGATGCCCCATGTAGCCCCCACTGCTTTGTTTCATCTACTCTTCACTGCCTTGGTTGTGGCCACCACACTGGTGTGTCACTCATTATTCTGCTCTGTAACAGTTGCAAGGAAGGAGAAGTAGCAGCAAAGAACGAAGATGAATGAAGCGAGATGGTGGTACAGGTGGAGAATGAAGCAATGCAGGCTGCCATAGAGAGCTGGTGCCATCGCCATGAGGTGGGGTGAGAGAGCGAGAGAATGATCTGATCAAACCTCTGTGTGTGTGTGTGAGAGAGAGAGAGGGGGGGAGAACACCATCACCAGCCTTGGTATAACTCTTAGAGATTGGATCAGATCTCTCTCTCTCTCTCTACCCCCCCCTCTCTCTCTCACACACACACACACACTCACACACATACACAAACACACACAGAGGTTGGATCAAATCACTCTCTTGCTCTCTCTCTGTCTCTGTGGCAGCACTGGCAGTGCTTCAGTGCCTGGCCAGGGGGCACTTCTTACTAGGACACTTTCCCTCTTTCTCTCCTTGATGCTCCCCTTGCTGTCCATTGCAGCGCAGTGTCCAGGATTTATTTTCACAGTAGTGGGGCTTGAGGGATGGTCAATCCCCATTCGTGGCATGGCACAGGAGATGAAACACAATTCCCCTCCACCAGACCAGCCTGCCAGAGGTGGGGTGGGAAACAAACAGAGGAGGAGCAGGGAGAAGAAAGAGGGAAAGCAGCCAAATGAGAAGTGTCCCACTGGCCACGCACTGAAGCACTACCATCGCAGTGAGAGAAACAGAGAGAAAAAGAGCAAGAGAGCAATCCAATCCAACCTCAGACAGTTATACTAGGGCTGGCAGCAGTGTTCTCTCTCTCTCTCTCTCTCTCTCTCTCTCTCTCTCTCTCTCTCTCTCTCTCTCTCTCTCACACACACACACACACACACACACACACACACACACACACACACACACAGGTTTGATCAGACTTTTCTCTCGCTCACTCACCCCACCTCATGGCGGTGGCACCAGCTCTCCGCGGCAGTCTACAGCTGATCCAAGGCATGCAGGCCAATGCTCTTTGGGCACCTGCCTCCCTCTACCTCCTACTGTAGTCGTTCTCCATGCAGTTGCCACCTCCTGTATGCACATGGGGGGGGGCACCCAGCAGGGCCAGACCTTGTGATAAAAAAAAATAAGACCTCCCAAAAAATAAGCCTGAGTGCTTATTTTGGGGTCCAAAAGAAAATAAGACCAGATCTTATTTCTGGGGCAACATAGGGTAAATAAGGGTCAATGGTATTTAAGGGGGAGTGTTCATTTGTGACTTTATAACAATTCTAAATTGATGCCTCTTTTAATTCTTCCCCTGGCTCTGCCAGACTTTCTCCTACAGGAATAGTTTTTTTTCTTTATTTCAAGTTAATTGAATTAATTCTGCTCAATACTCTTGATCAATCAGTCTATCTCTTGGTCTAAACATTATGAAATATCTCTTATCTGATCTAAATATATATTAAATGTGCATATGACAGCAGTATGTCTAACAGTTTTATGATCACTATCCAGTCAAATTATTTCTTTATGGCTTATCTTGCAATATCTGCAACTTAAATATATTATAAATGGAATTGCAGTTAAGCATAAGCTGTAATTATGAAAAGAGTTTATTCAAATTTCAGTCTTCTTTATTACAGAAGTTATTGTTGTTTTTTAAACATTGCCTAGTCATATGTTTTTCATATGGAAAAATTGTAGGCTTTTCCTTTAAAATATGCATAGGTTAATATAGCACACTTTAACATATTTAACTGTTTACTTCATCTTTTTCCTTTCCTGTTATAAGAAATCTGTGAACATGTATATATGGATAAAGTACCTATACAATATAAGAATAGTTGATTAGCTACTGAACGGATACTATAAATTTACATCCAGTACTCTGTGAGATATATTATAAAAAAATAAACTCATCCACAAACTTGTGCAAACTATTGTTATTTTTCAGAATTTATCTGTAAAATTCTTTGAGTGAAATTATTGACTATACTTTTACTTGCACGTAATGGATATTATGTGTAAAAATGCTAAGCTACTGTATATATAAGTCTTCCCTTTGAAATGATGAAAGAAAATAATTATTTAAAAAGCATTTCATGTCCTAGAATTCTGGACAGTTAAGTTGTTGCTATAATGTTGAGTTCTGCTGAATTTTCTTTTTTCCCTATAAATGCCAATTTTGAAAATTAGACAGCAGATTTTGAAAATTCCCACTCAATATTTATCAGATATTTAACAAAAGAAGGAAGATGGATGTTGCAATATTATCTGATTCTGCAAGAAGAGTGAAGTCTGGATTTAAACCAAACATTTTTATTAATTTGACCCTGTTGATAAATCCTTGGAGGAAGACAAATGGAGGTATGTCACACATAGAAGGAAACACAATAATCAAAGAAAAAAAGCAACACACATCTAATAAGTCCCTGCTGCCCAATCTAATCCAATCAGAAGTAGCCTTATTAAAACCGAGGAACCAATTCTTCCCCCCAGTTGAAAATATTCAAACCCAAAACCTCCCCCTCAAAGAAAGCATGCAAACACTCAGACATCATCAAATATCCCTTTAAAAAGTCACATCAACAAACTCTCCTGAGATAGGGACTTCCGGTTTGAGCTTCTTCAGCGGCAGACCGAAACCTCGTCTTTCCAAGGCTTCAATCCGTGCTCACCACTGGAGCACCCCGAGCAGGCTGGTTTCGGGGCTAAGCCACCCCATAGAGATGGTGATCTCCTCCCCAGCTGGCCATTACTCCCTTTCCCAAAGGTGTTGCAGCGGTGTCAGAAATGGGCACCACAAAGAAGAACTCGACCGGCAAAAGAATGTGCAGGAGGAAGAATAGAGGAGAAAAGTTTTGTTTGACTGGGTCAAACAGAAAAAGCAACAAATAAGGTACCCTGAATTGAAACTATTAAAAAACAATAATATTGTTCCTTAAGAAGATTTTTCAGCTGCCGAAGGAGAGAGAAAAGGGAAAGATTTTGGTGTTTTTTCCCCTGCTTTTCTTATTACTGACAGCTAGAGGCTTTAAGTAAGAAATTGGAAAAAATCCACTTTGACATTAATAGGCATCTAAGCTGAAAATAAAAGTCAAAGGATAATAAAAATTTCTGGACATTTAAAAGCTTTTAAAAGCTGGAAAGGAGAAAAAAAGAATAGAAGGCAGGATGTGGAAAAATGGAGGAGACTGCCTGGAATTAAGAATGGAACTGTAATTAAAAGGAACTCACAATGAAATTTTAACAAGATTCCTCAAAGATACATTTTAATGGGAAACTTGGTAACAAAAATATAGAACCCCAGGAAGAGAAGTAGAAAAAAGAAGCAAGTAGTAACAGCCTTGGATTATTGGAATTATTTGGTGATTTTTTGGTTTTTGCAATTAGATGACTAAATTAACTGGGTGGTTGTTTAAAAGTTTTTAAAATGGTATCACTCCTTTGAAGAAGTGCAAACGGAACTTTAAAAATGGAAAGATGCACAAGAAGGGAGAAGTTCTTTTGGCTTCATGTCAATTCTTAGAAATGGAGATATGGAACTATGAGAAGCAAAAGAACGCTTGCAGAAACAGAAGGCTGGGACAAAGAAGAAGCCATCTTTCAATGATCAAATAATTTTAAGTGGGGGGAAAAAAGAAAAGGAGGGAAAGAGAGTGAAAGGTTTAAGACTAAAAAAAACAACCAAAAAGAAGGACAATTTTAAAGTAAAGTATAATATTAAAAGCAACAGAAGAGGGAATAACAGATGAGAGAGTTAGAGAGTAGGGAGACGAGGGGTAAAAAGGGGGGAGAAGAGAGGGAAGAAGGCAAGGAAAAGAAATTGTAAAAGACAGAAAACAAGAAATGGAGATACAGGGAAAAGATATAAGGATTGTAACCATAAGTTTGTTTAGAGATAATGGGTGAAAATTTAATGTAAAAGGGATTCTGCAAAGATACATAAAGCCCCTGTCACACTGCCCAACGATGCAAAACGTTTGTAAAAAGGACACAGCGGACGAGAAGAATTGTTCCATCCGTTGTTTATCCGCTCTCAAAAGGGGCAAAAATTTGCATAAACAGAGCGGATAACACGAAAGGAACGGATGGGGGGAGGACGCAGAGCGGATGGAAAGCGGATCAGAATGGAAGCATCCTTTTGCATCCTCTAGGCATCCTCTAGACATCCTTAATATCCGAGATAGGTCCCCTCTGCGAACGTTTTTTTCCGTTTTAAATGCTTTCTTTGCATGCTGCATCCGCTTTCATCCGTTCTCCGTCCTGCTGCTACTAATGCTGCGCGTCCGTTCCGCGTCCTTTCTGCTTCCTCCCTGCGTCCGTTTACCTGGAACGGATTTGAGTTGCGTGGATGCACAGCGGATGCCTAGCGGATATAACGGGATGCAGAACGGATGTTCCCCCGTATGCCTAGTGGATGCAGAAACGGACGCGTTTGATACATTTTTCCACTCAAAAGTTTTGAGCAGTTCAAAACCTTTTGACGCAGATGAAATGTCAATAGACAGATGCTGGACGGATAGAGAGGAAGCAAAACAGAGGCAGTGAGTACAGAACGGAAGCAATACGTTAACCAACGGATGGTAAGTGTTTTTCTCCATTTTACATCTCCTTTCCATCCGTTGCTGCAGTGTGACAGGGGCTTAAGATAGCATTGTTATATTACAAATAGAAATAATTTTAGAAAATATGATAATGGATAAAATATTTATTGTAATGTAGTGGGATTTTAATGTACATATTAATGATAGAATTGAATTGGAATGGAATGTGTGTTTTATTTACATGTATATATATATATATAATTTTTTCTTTTTAAGAATATAGTGTCTATTTTAAGAATGTACCAAGCAAAATCCAATTGGAAGTTATGTATTATATTGAATGTTTATAATCCTAAAGTTTATACATTGAAGCTTAAATAAGAGTCTGAATTGATAAAATTAAAGGATTTAAAGGCGTCATACTCTAATTGGTAACTACAGGGAAAAATTTGCTTAATAAGAAAAGATAATATGAAATTGTAACAGGACAGACAAAAGTATAAATATCATAAATTTGAATTGAGAAGAGATAATTAAAACAAAGTTGATAAAAATTAAAAGAGGGGAAAAACTATCTAAAAATATAAAATGGTAATAAGATATGGAATAGAATATAAAAATGAGCATGAAATTGAGTTTTGTGTCTGTATGAAGAAATGATAACCTAGGACCATGCTATTTTCAAAAAAGATGTTTTATTTGTATTTTGTTTTTGTGAAAACCCAAATAAAGTTTTCAAAATAAACAAACAAACAAACTCTCCTGAGACAAACAGAAAAGCATCCCAGACTGCTCCCCCTAAAAAAGGAAGAAGAGTGTTCGTGATAGGAGATTCTATTCTCAAAGGAACAGAATCAGCCATTTACAGACCAGACTTGCAATCTGGGGAGGTATGTTGTCTCCCTAGAGCAAAAATCAAGGATAAGGATGAGAACCTAACTAGAATAATTAGACCCACAGATTACTACTCTTTTCTACTACTACATGTACAGATGAATGATACAAAAAAGAACTTGAAAACAATGTTGAGTGAATATGAGCAGCTAGGCAAGAAAGTTAAGGAGTTAGATGCACAAGTAAGTTTTTCATCTGTACTGCCAACAAAAGGTCAACATCCAGTAAGAGAATAAAGGATCCTAGAAGTGAATCAGTGGCTAAAGGGTTAGTGTTGCCAAAAAAGCTTTTGATTCCTGGACCATGGTCTGCACTTCTTCCATAATGGGCTTTTGGCAAGGAATGGTGTAAAGACCGGCCTCTCCCCCTTGTGAACAAGTATAGACTCTTAAAAACTTTGTATTTCAAAATTAACCTTTTATTGAAAAGGGGTGAAAGCAAGTCAGAATTCAAGGCAGGCTCTGAGGTCCCTCAGAGCATGCAATAAGGATAAAGGAAATTAGAGACCCCTCCCAACAGTCCAATGTGAATTCCACCAATCCGCAGGTGTGAAGATGTTGTTATACTGGTCTCTCTGAGAAACAGATAAGATGAGTTTCTCAGGGTCATCTTCGGCATTGCAGTCCATATGGCCCTCCCTCAACATTCCCTAAGAAGTTAGAATTTTCCAGGCATCCGAGCTGCCAAATATATAAGTATGAACTCTTGAAAACTTTGTATCACAAAAGGAATCTTTTTATCAAAGCAGGGTCTGGGGACCCTCAGGCCATGCAACTAAGATAAAGGGAATTAGAACCCCTCCCTGCAGTCCTATGTGGATTCTTGGAGAGGAAAAGAATTAAATAACCCTCTTTTCTTCCATTGAAGAATGGCAGATACATGGATCTGACATATTGCCCTCCTCAAAAAAATGGGAGTTCTGTTGAGGTAATTCCCCTTTAGGAGAATGAGCACATACAGGGAGACGTATTTGAGAGTAGTGTTTGAATAATACACACACAGCACACAGACACATTGTACAGTAAATGCAGGTTTTTTACTTCCAGAAAGTTTAAGCAAAGTTCAAAATAAGCAGTCCAAAGTCATTCACAGGTTAAATCTATCAGTTTTCATCCAGGGATAATCCAATAACAAAGTCCAGTGTCATAAACAGTTCAGTATCAGACTACATCAAATCCATGAATATCAATCAATTAGGAAAAATGGAGGAATGGCAATACTTTCCAACAGAAAGAAACAGAGACTCACACTCTCTTCTGAGACTAAAACTAAACAACCCAGGTTTCTGGCTCCATCTTGTGGCCATTTGAGAAACCACACCTAATTACAATTTTGCATTTTCTTAAAGAGACAGTATTAAAATGTCTAACCTGGTTTATATATTTCCAACTCAAATAACTGTTAGTTGACTTACATTCCTAACAAGTTCCACTTGGAAGACATAAAGCATGTATTACATTAAGACTTAGGGTGGTTTATGAGGATATTTCAGGTGGAATATTGTAACAAAAGTGGGGGATTTTACATGTTTTTTGGCTACCAATTCATTTTGGGAGGAGGGTAGGTGTTTCCATGCTATTAAGTATTGTGTGGAGTGAGTGCATGAATCAAGAATATCTTTAATTTCAAAATGTTGTTCCCCTTTCACCATAATGGGGGTTGGAGGTATAGGAAGAGGTGGTCTGATCTTTGAAGAGATTTCTAGTTTGAGTACGCTGCAGTGAAATACAGTGAAAGCCACTCATCTGGAAGTGATGGAAGGAGCTTAACTCCTGGCGGACCCTCATAGATTTAAAAACACCCGCCAAAATGTAGAAGTGAATTGTACACCCCTGTCTGAGATAATCCATTTGGGAGCTCCATGGAGGCAATAAATATGTCCAAAAACATTTTTGCTAATGCCCTGGCTGTTGGGATCTTCTGGCAGAGCATAAAATGGACTTGTTTCAAAAAGAGGTCTGTTACAACCCAAATGACTGTGTTTCAGGTTTCTTTCAGGTTGCTCCACTATAAAATCCATAGAAATCTCTCTCCAAGGTTCTGCTGTGGTTTGTAGCAGTCCAGGGGATTTTCCTTGTTGTCTTTTTGCAACTGCGTAGATAGGGCAGCTAGCAACATAGCGCTTAGTGTCTTTTTTAAGGAATGGCCACCAGAATTGTCTTTTGATGACGGTTTACAAATCCAAAATATTATGGAGTCGTGGCATCATTTCATGAGGTCCAGTCTCTGGCTGTCTGGGACATAAAGTTTGTTCTCTACCCAAGCGAGACTGTAAGCAAATATTTTTGTGAGCTTGGAGCCAGTAATCCTTAAGTAGTGCCTCCTTAAATTTGGAAGCCGTTGCATTGTCAGGAAGTGGTTATTTTTTTCCTTGTGCTCAGGTGATTACTTTGGCTGCTAGTTGGGTTGGTTGGAGTATGGGTTTAATAATTTCAATCTTTTTGCTGTTGTATTAGGGTTTCCTGGACAGGGCATTGGCCAAGAAGTTTTTCCCTCCTGGGAGATACTTGAGAATGAAATGAAAGCATTTAAAATATTGCACCCAATGTGCAATAGGGAGAGTTTTAGGAAGAGTTTCTGTGGAGTTTTCAGGACTTCTAAATGTTTATGATCAGTCCAGACTTTGAAAGGGATTTTGTTCCCTTATAGGAAATGTCTCCATGTGAAGAGGACCCGTCACATGGCATATGTCTCTTTCTCCTATATGGTCCATCTTTCCCCAGTTTCTGAAAGTTTCTTGAAAGTGTAAGCACATGATTGCAATTGCCCCTGTTTGTTCCTTTGGAATAGGATTGCTCCTACTGCTGTCACTGGTGTCCACTTGGATGACAAATGATTGTTCTGGGTCTGGGTGTTTTAGGATTGGTTCCCCTGAGAATAATTGTTTAAGTTTTTCAAATGCCGCTTGGCATTCCATTGTCCAGTTAAGGGGTTGCCTTGGTTTCAGTCACCCCCTTTTCATTTTCAACAAGCTTGTAATGGGGAGGGCAATATTTGAAAAAGCCAGAATGAGCTGACAGTAAAACTTTACAAAACTCAGGAACCTTTGTAGTTGTTTGTGATTTTGGGGTGCCTCCCAATCGATAATGGCTTTTACTTTTTGTGGATCCATCTCTATTCCCTCATGGGATATTCTGTATCCCAGAAAGTCAATTTTACTTTGGTGGAACTCACATTTAGAGAGTTTTGTATATAGTTTGGCATTTTGAAGTTTCATGAGAACTGCTCAGACTAATCTTATGTGCTCTTCTTATGTTTCGGTGTAGATTAAAATGTTATCAAGATTAACTGGGACTCCTTTAAACAAATGTTCATGGAGCACCTTGTTAAATTAGTTGCATAAATACAGCAGGGGTTCCTTGTAGTCTGTAAGGGAGTACTTTAAACTGGTGGTGTCAGCTTTGGAATCCTTATTCATCACTACCACATAGTTTGAGAAAGTGGGAGGGGGTGATTTTTATTGAGTAGCTCTAAGTAGACAAAATAGAATTATTTTGTTAGTTCAAGGTCATAGAGAAACAAAAAGGAACTTACTTTGGGATTGGTTCGTGTGATTGATGATGAGAGAAGAGGGGATGGTTTGTAGTTTGGGACATTGTGGGAAGTCCGGGAAGCTTTTGGTTTCAAAGTTCCATAGATGTGCCAGATGCTATAAAGGTACTTTTGAGATTATGCTTGTCTCAGAGTTACTGATTAGAATGGAGGTTCCCTGGAATGCTGACATCATTTTGAAACTCTAACAACTTCCAGCACTCCAAAGAGAGGGGAGCTATTAGGGGTTGCTGAACCCCAGGACTGATTCTAGGAATGGATCAGAAAGAAGAATCAGCAAAGATGGAAGGTTAGACAGAAGGGGATTGGTGGGGGGCTCTAGAAGATTAGCTGAATCCCCCAGCCCCCCTTCGGAGGAGGTGATGCAGGCATTGAGGCATACAGAAGAGAGACAAGATTTAGGAGCCCATCTCAAAGGATCAGACTCATGGGGGAGTTATCAGACGGGATCGGAAGAAAAGCTGCTGGAACAAATCTCTTTCTGAAGCCCTCTACATACTGTCATGGAGGCAGATTGGAGGTGAGGAGCCCCAATTTCATCAGACACCTTCCAAAACAGCAACCAGGGTATTATATCCCAAAGCCAATCTCAGAACAGTTTCACCAGCTAAAGGGAGAAAGTTATGTCTCAAAGCCACAAACTCTTCAGGCAAGCTAGAGCATAATGCAGCCCATGTTTACCTTCCCCAGTATAAGGAGGGAAGAGGAATTCACACTGGTATCAGTTGGAAATGTCCTGAAGAGCAACCCAGCCCTGCAGGATCGAATTTGAAAGAAGAGCAGGACATAGACTATAATGGGTATGTTATGAACTCTCAGTCCTCCCCCCCCCCACAACCAGAAAGGAGATTACCCCCTGCAGAGAGTATCCCTCTCGGGTGGGGATTTTATCCTGGCCAAGGGTGGGTCCAGTGCCAGTAGATGCTAGTGCCGGAGATGTCCTGGCCCCAAAGAGAATCAATGATTCCTTCCCAACAAAAGGATCTGCACAGGCAACAGGTGGCAGCCACTCCCTCTTTCCCCACACAGGGAATAAGGCAACAACCAGCCTCTTCATGGTAGGGCCCTAATCAACCGCCCCCCTTGATGCAACCCTGCAGTGGCCCTTCTTCCAGAGAGCCGCAACCCAGCCAGGCCTCGGAATACCCTTCCAAAGTAGATAAACACCTCGTCAGGCTCCATTTATTCCGGCTCAGCCTGCGGTTGCCTGCCCATCCACCCGCCCAGAGCAGACCAGATGTTCAAGGCCACTTTTGATGGACGGCATGAACATTTTGCTCATTTCCTCACTCGAATCTGGTTTCACAGACCAATTTGGAGACCAATATGCAACAGAGCATAATCTGGTCACTGCAATAAGAGATGGAATGAACAAGGGGGATGCTTCTGACTGGGTGGCTCAATTGCACTATCAATAGGCCCCAAAGCTTGCAGGATGTCAATGTGTTTATTGATTTGTTGAGATTCCAATTTGAGAATCCAGGCAGAGTGGTGGAAAATGAGGACAAATTAATGGAAATGAAACAAGGCAAGTGATCCTTTATCAGACTTTGTATGGGACTTTAGAAGGGTCACAAGCCACCTCATGAACTGGCCTGAAAGAATCATTTTGCACTATTTCAAAATGCCATTGACCCAGAAGTAAAAAAGACCTGCAATATTAGAAGGATGCCCAAAACGCTACAAGTGTGGTTTGTGACTGCCTTCAAATTAGATTACGACATCAATCAACAAAAAAGACCTCTACCTGAAGGCCCTCTTAGGAGAGCTGTGGCCAGATGACCGCTGACCAGACCTACCGAAGCTGCTACTAGCCGAACCACCAGAATGATAAAGTGTTATCGTTGTGGCCAGAATGGCCATAGAGCAGCTGACTGTTTGGCCCCTGCACCTGTTCCACAAGCTCCATAACCAAGGTCTAATACAGCTTCCAGGGGTCAAAAGCCTCCAGACACTAGTCGCTTTGCTAGAAGATTCTCTCCACGCAGAAGGAAGCAACGAACGTCCAACCCAACACATCTTCCCCAGAGAAGCCAATGAACAAGATGACCCTATGGTGAGTGCACCCATCACACCATTTACTGTCAAAGTGAAGTTTGTGGTGCCTGACACAGGGGAGGCAGGGGAATTAAAAGCTGTCATAGATACTGGGTGTTCTAGGTGCCTTACTGGCCTCCCCATCATTGAACAATTGGGTATAAAAACAAAAATCCTAAAATGCTCAATCAGATTTGAGCAAGTGGATGGGACTTTAATTGGGGGGATTCCAGCTACCCAAATGATAGAGTTAATCAAACTGGAGATGGGTACTCACCGTGAACTCATACGTTTTATAGTGGCTCCAAGGATGTCAGAATCTCTCATATTGGGACTTGCTTGGTTAGATAAATGGGCCCCTAACATCAAATGGGCCCCTACCATCAAGTGGGAGGATGGATACCAAAAAATTATAATTGGGGTAGGCCCACTGCCCCCCTCCCCCCTACTAAAAAACTACTACCCAACATGGGTCCAAAAACTGAAGCAGCAGCCGGTGCCTCAGACCTTCTTCCAGGTACTCCCCAAGTCCCCAAACAATAAAGAGACTTGGTTGAGGCATTCATTGAAGAGGAATGTGATGTTTTACCTCCCCATCGAGCCACTGATGGTGCTGTAGAGTAAAAACCTAAGGCAAAACTGCCAAAACCAAAGATGTATTCCATGACACCAGCTGAAATGACTGAATTGAGCAAATACATTGATGACAATTTGAACAGAGGCTTCATTGAACCTGCCAAATCTAGGTTGGCCACCCCAGTGTTGTTCAAAGAAAAGAAAGATGGCATATGTGTTGATTTTAGGGATGTGAATGCCGTGTGCATAAAAAACATGTACCCTCTCCCCCTCATGAAGGACTTATTAAGCCACCTGGCTAAAGGCAAGATCTTCATCAAGCTAGATCTGAGAGAAGCTTACTACCAAGTCTGCATAAAGAAGGGAGACAAATAGAAAACTGCCTTCAACTGCCCTTTAGGTAATTTCCAATTCCAAATCATGCCTTTCAGACTCCAAGGGCCCCCCGCAGTATTTATGCAACTCATCAACAAAGTGTTACATCTGCACCTGTACCAGAGGGATCCTAGTCTACCTGGTGACATCCTTACATTCAGTGAAACCATTGAGGAACATGTCAAATTAGTTAAACAAGTAGCTGAACCAACACATCTGTGGGAAGAAATTGCAATGGACTTTATCATAGAATTACCTGAGAGTGGAGGGAATACAATCATTGGACTGTTATTGACTTATTCTCCAAGCAAGCCCACTTACAGTCTGTAAAGGACTACCATCTGCAAAAAAGCTTACAAAACTGTTCATGAAGCACATCTATAGGCTACATAGGGAACCTCATAGAATAATCTCAGAGTGGTACAGTTTACTGCTAAGATCTGGAGGGAGTTTTAAAGCTCTATTGGGTCATCCCAAGGATTATCCTCAGCATTCCATCTGGCATACAATGGGGCAGCAGAGAGGACGAACACCATAGTGGAACAATATATTAGATGCTATGTAAATTATCAACAAGAAAACTGGGCAGAGTTATTACCATTGCAGATGTAATGTAGTAGTATAATAATGTAGTACGTAGCAGCACAGGGTTGACTCCATTCCAAATCAACACTGGCATGGAATTTGTCCCTATGCCGGAATTACCGAGAGAATCCCCACATCCATGTCTTTAACAGAATGGATGAACTCATTTAAAAAGGGTTGGGAGGATACGAAAAAATGAACTCATTAAAAAAGCTTTGACTGAGGCTGCTAAAGAATACAAAAAGCAGGCAGACAAACATAGATCTTTCCAACCACTGTTTAAAGTAGGAGACAAAGTATTTTTGTCAATGAAATATCTCAGATTGAAACTTCCTTGTAAGAAGTTGAGCCCTAAGTTCTTAGGTCTATTCCCAATATAAAAGGTAATCAATCCAGTCACAGTCCAATTAAGTCTTCCCTGGTTATTGGGAAAAATACTTCCAGTGTTTCATAGTAGTTTATGAAAACCAGCTGTTACATCAATTATAAGACCAATACCAACAGGTCCCCATAAACCTTTAATTGTACAGGGTGAAACACATTATGAAATCAAGAAAATCCTTGATTCTAGGTTACACTGAGGATGATTACAATACTTGGTATTGTGGAAGGGTTACCCTTTATCAGATGCTACTTGGGCAAAAAGTTGGGATGTACATGCAGATAGGTTAGTTAACCAGTTCCATGAGGAATTTCCCAACAAACCAAAGGGTTCTCTTGGAGGGGGGAGAGGGGATTTAGGACTTCACATTAACACCTGGTTGTGTTTTGTTTATTATTTCTTACAGGAGGTGAATTTCTCAAGGGGGGGGACACCTGTCAGCTTTGGAATCCTTATTCATTGCTGCCATATAGTTTGAGAAAATGGGAGGGGGTGATTTTTATTGAGCAGCTCAAAGTAGACAAAATAAAATTCTTTTGTTAGTTCAAGGTCATAGAATGTGGCTCAGAGACAAAAAGGAACTTACTTTGGGATTGGTTCATGCGATGTGATGATGAGAGAAAAGGGGGTGGTTTGAAGTTTAGGACATTGTGGGAAGTCTGGGAAACTTTTAGTTTTGAAATTCCACAGATGTGCCAGGTACTTTTGAAATTATGTTTGTCTCAGAGTTACTGATTGGAATGGAGGTTCCCTGGAACACTGACATGTAACACCCCAGCGGGGTATTAAAAGCAGTCTTCCACTCATCCCCTTTCCTAATTCTGATGCAGTAGTATACCTCTCATAAATCTAATTTTTAAAAAAAAATCCTTTAGAGAGGTGGGCCAGTCTGTCCTTCATGTGGGGGAGTGGGTACATATTTTTCCACGCTGATGGTGTTCAGGTTACAGAAATCCACACAGAGTCATAGGGTGCCATCTTTCTTTTAGAACAATACTGGAGCTGCTATTTTTGGTTGGGTGGGTTCGATGAAACCCCTTTTTAGATTTTTGTGAATAAATGCTCTGAGTTCATTTAGTTCTCTAGTATATTTTTGGTTTTGAAAGTTTAGTTCCCGGCAGGATCTCAGTGGCACAACCCATGGCGCGATGAAGCAGGAGTTCATTTTTAGTTTTAATTTAGTTTATTTCATTGTCATTGCACCTCGTACAATGAAATCAAACACCATCTTCAGTGCACATCATGACCACGACCATGAAAATAAACACAAATACACATCCTTCACTCTTCACACATTGAACCGGAAACCCCGACACCACACAACATTACACTGTACAGCAGAATCAAAAGAGCAACTGCCACGGGATAGAAGCTGTTTTTCAGCCTATTTGTCCTTGTTTTAATTATTCTTGTACCATCTGCCAGATAGTAATAGTTTGAAAAAGGGTTCCCAGGATGAGATGGATCTTTGAGAATGTTTTGAACTTTCTTATTTTTTTTTTAATAAAGTTTTATTTGGGTTTTCACACATACAAAATACAATGTAAAAACATCTTTTTGAAAATAGCATGGTCTCTAGTTGAACTTTATACAGACACAAAACTCAATTTCATGCTCCTTTGTGTATTCTATTCCATATCTAATACTATTTTACATTTTCTATATAGTTTTCTCCCCTCTTTTAATTTTCTCAATTTTAAATTTGATTATTTCATCTTCAGTTCAAATCATTTATATTTATACCTATGTCTGTCTGTTTCAATTTCATATTATCTTTTCTCATTAAACAGGTTTTCTCCTGTAGTTACTAATTGGAGTATGACACCTTTATATCTTTTTAATTACATCCATTCAACTCTTATTTAAACTTCAATATACACCTTAAGGTTATGACCTTCAATATAATAACATAATACATAACTTCCAATCAAATTCTGCTTGACATTCTTACAATACACACTATATTCTTAAAAAAAAAAAAAAGATTGTAAATATATGTAATTATAAACCCTCATTCTGTTCCAGTTCAGTTCTAATCATTAATAATCATTAAAATCTAACATCTTCAACACTTCTTTTCAATTAAATATCATACTTTCCTTAAAAACACATATAATCTCCATAATTAATTCCCTTATTTCTCTTCAAATATGTTTTATAAATCATTAAAATATACCTTTATTTACATTTATTTAATAAATTCCATTGAATTTATTCAATGGAATAAATTGAATAAATTTAATTTCAATTCCACTGAATTACGACAGCTATTTTATCAGACATTTTAATCATACATTGTTTAATATTTTCTAAAATTAATTTCTGTTTCTATATAACCAATACTATCTTATGTACCTTTGCAGAATCCCTTTTTCCATTAAATTTTCACCCATTATTTCTAAATAGGGCCTTTCTCTGTATTTTGTTTCTGTCCTTTAGACTTCTTTTCCTTTCTTTCTTCCCTCTCATCTTCTCCTCCCCTTTTTACCCACTTGTCTCTCTATTTTCTAATTCTCTCTCTCTGCATTTCCCTCTTCTGTTGCTTTCTGATTTTATTACTTATTTTTCACTCTATTTTTTTGGGTGGGGGTTGTTTTTCCCAATCTTAAACTTTCCATTCTCTTTCCCTCCTTTCCTTTTTTTCCCCCACCTAAGATTACTTGTCATTAAAAGATGGCTTCTTCTTCGTCGTAATCTTCTTGTCTGCAGGCATTTCTTGTTGTTTCTCATAATTTCCAAATCTCCATTTCTAAAAACTGAAATACGAAGCCAAAAAGAAACCTCTCCCTTCTTGTGCATCTTCTTTTGTACTTTTTAAGTTCCATTTTCAGTTCTTCTAAAATGGAGCCATTTTAAACATTTTAAACAACCACCCGATTGATTTTAGTCATTTCAAAACAATAGCAAGAATCCAGAAATCATCAAGTAATCCCAGTCCCAGTTATGTCTTCTTATTTCTTTTCACTTTCTCTTCCTGGGGTTTTTGTTGTGATATTTCAGTTAGAATGTATCTTTTGGAAGTCTTGTTGAGATTTTGCTAAGTTCTTTTTTAATTCCAGGCAGTCTCCTTCCTTCCAGATCCTGCCCTTTTATTCTTCCTCTCTCCTGTCCTGTTTTCAAAAGCTTTTAATTATCCAGAAATCTTTATTATTCCTTTGACTTTTTATTTTCAGTATTAAATGCCTATTGATGTCAAAGTGGATTTTTTTCCAATTTCTCACTTAAGTCTCTTAGCTGACAGTAAGGAAAAGGAGAAAAAAACCCAAATCTTTTCCCTTTTATCTCTCCTTCGCAGCTTAAAAATCTTCTTAGGGAACAATGTTATTGTTTTTTAATAATTTCAGTTCCAGGGTACCTTATTTGTTGCTTCTGCTGTTTGACCCGGTCAACCAAAACTTTTCTCCTCTTATCTTCCTCCTGCAGATTCTTTTCCGGTCGAGTTCTTTGTGGTGGCCATTTCTGACCACCGCTGCAGCCGCCTTCGGGAAAGGGAGTAATGGCCAGCTGGGGAGGAGAGATGGGTTCTCCTCAGCCCTGCAGGCAGTCTGCCCCCTCTTCACCACCTCTATGGGGTGGCTTAGCCCCGAAGCCAGCTGGCTCGGGGCGCTCCCGTGGCGAGCACGAACCGAAGCCTCGCAGAGACGAGGTTTTGGTCTGTCACTGAAGTAGCTCAAACCGGAAGCCTGAGAATGTTTTAAACTTTCTTAAGGCAGCGGAAGCTATAAAGCTCTTCAAAAAAGGGGAGAGGGCAACCAATGATCTTCTGGGCAATGACATTCACCTTCTGGAGTGCTTTTCTATCTGCTACTGTGCAATTGGCAAACCATACAGAGGTGCAGTATGTTAAAATGCTCTCTATGGTGCAGAGGTATAAGGTCACCAGCAGTTTTTCATTCAGTTATTGTTTTCAGAGAAGTCTCGGGTTGTATAATCTCTGCTGGGCCCTTTTGACCAGGGCTGCAATGTGAGTACCCCAGGTCAGGTCCTCTTTTAAGGTAACACCCAGAAACTTAAAACTGGCCACTTGCTCCACTCGGTCTCCATTGATAAGCAAGGGCTGGATGTCTGATCTGTTCCTTCTATAATCCACTATAAGCTCCTTGGTTTTATTGTTGTTGAGGACCAAGTTATTGTCTCCATACCACGAAAGCAACTCATCTCGGCAGGCAGACTCATCCCCCCTGGAGATGAGTCCCACCACTGTTGTATCATTTGCAAATTTAGCAATACTATAGCTAGCGTGAGTGGGAATGTAGTCATGCACATAAAGAGTATAGAGTAAGGCACTCAACACACAACCCTGTGGTGTACCAATGTTAAGAATAAAGGCTGAAGTGGTATGACTACCTAATCTGACCCTCTGTGAGTGGCCAGACAGGAAATCCATAATCCAAAGGCAGATTGAATAAGAAAGTCCAAGGTCCAGAAGTTTAGACACTAGTCTATGTGGAAGAATTGTGTTAAACGCAGAACTAAAATACACAAAAAGCATCCTCACATAGCCCCCCCCCCCACTGTTCTAAATGAGTCAGAGCAGTGTGAAGAGTGATGGCTTTCATGTCCTCTGTAGATCTATTTTTTCTGTATGCAAACTGGTGTTTATCAGGAAGCTGGTGTTTATCAGGAAGGGGAAGACCAGAAATGATGTCATCACATCACATGCCTCCTTGCTAAATACTTCGGTCAAATCCTGGTATTCTTTGGGGAGGTTAGTGGGTTCAGCAGGCTGCCCAGCCATGGCTGTTTCTTTGTTCTTTTTTCCTTCCTTTTGGCCTTCCTGGAATGTTTGTAAATGTTACATATTTCTAGAATTGTGAATTTTGTCTCTTCCAGTTTATTTTTGGATTCCATTTCCGTTGCCATGTGAGTTCTAGGATTAGTGGCCCTTTCATTCCTGGGGCTACAAGGAACATGAGCATCTTGCTATGATCCCTCAGTTTTAAATTAGCTCCCCCCATAGTCCCATCTAATTGGAAGAAAGCGATGGGGTTTTCCATTCTCCTTAGATGGATCCCCAATCTCCCTACTAGGATTGGGTTGATTAGGAATCAAGTGCAACCCAAATCCAATAAACCTGCTACTTTCTCCTCCCTCCCTTGGCTTGGGATAAACAGTCTTAGGGGTAGAGTGAGTGGTTCGATTGTATCGCTTACTAGCGGGTCATCTTCCGGATTGCTTTCAGACTGGCTCAGGTCTTCTTGGGGTGCTGGAGTTTCTTCCTCTGGGCTTGGAGGGGACCTAAACTCCATGGCTTCTCAGCTTCTCAGAGCAGTTTCTTTTCCTTGGGGGTTGGGTTTTCCAAGTGGGTGATCCGGCTTTCTGGCAGGTTTTTTTTTGAATGGCACTCCGCTGTGCATTGCCCCTCCTTCCCTCACTTAAAACAGCCTGATGGCCTTGGTGCCATGGTGGTTTGGGGTTTCAAAGGCTCTCGCTTCCCCTGAGATGGGGATTTTCTCCAAGCTCTGCTGGTGCCATACTGATTTTGGGTCATGTCGATCTCTGCCTCCTGTACCACAAGGTACAGTAGTCATACTCAGCTGGTTCACAATGGATCGGGCAAACCAGTAGGAAGAATTTGGCATGGGTCGCTGAACTGGTAGTAAGTTCTGGCTGGCCACGCCCCCACCAGGGCCCCCCCACACCCTCCCACCCAATGCTTGCTCACCCCACCCATCTGCCTGATATTCAGCCAAGGTATTTCTTTCTTTTTTTTCCCTCCCAATAATCATTTGTAGATAAGATCAACTGTGCTGGGATTCCCCTTGCTGAGGCCCAGGAAGGCAAAAAATGGAGGGAGGAGTTCGGCTCCCTGCTACATTTTTTGCCTTCCAGAGCCCCAGAGGAGCCTTAGGGGAGCAAAAACACTTCCCCTAGAGGCTCCTCTTTGGCTAAGAAGCTCCCAAAATTGGGGGCTGCAAAAAAAGCCACACCCACCCAGTCACACACCCATGCCCACACCCACCAAGCCACACCCATAGATATGGTAGAAAAAGATTTTGAATCCCACCACTGACCAGGTGCCATTTGTGCAGGTGGTTAGGGGCCTTGCAGACCAGACAGGCAATGTACAGGTCATCACTGAGCCCATCTTTGAACCAACAGTTGGCCAATCAACTTGGCCAGCCAGGTCATGGAATTCCTTGGTGTATTCAGGGTTGGGAAATTCTGTCTGTACTCTTGCATGTAGGTGAGGGCTTGAGCCAGGAAGAACCCCAGTTTCTGTGGGTCTCCATTGAATTTTACCCCCAAGGGGGGGCTTCCTCTTCAGCTGGGTTGGCCAGGTACAATTGCCTGGGCTGAAACAGCAGGAGTTTGCGTACCTGGCACAACTACTGCTCCGCCGGCTTGGTCGGCTGCTTGATCAGCTTCAGGTGGATCAGGATGATGGCTTAGGCTCTCTCGGCTGCTGGTTCACCTTGGACCTTGAGGTTTTCCAAGGCTTCCATCATAAGGTTGATGTGCCATTTCAACTGATCAACCCAGCAGTTTCTTGATCAGCTCTTCCTGATCGGAAAGGGTTTTCAGCTCCATTTTCCCCTCGGACTACCATGGGTGAGGGTCACCCCCCAGTTCTTCCATCCCAGTTGTCCCTTTTTCCTACACCAACAGACCATCAGGGCTTTGTGGAACTTTTGAGGATAGCTTCTATGTCTTTGATGGGATGTATGCAGCTGGTGTTTGCCCGGTGTCTGACTCCCCCACAAGCAGTCGCGCCTTGCCATGAGGCCGCTTCTATCAGCTGATAGAAGCGTCTGGTGACTCTGCCCTCGGGGAGCTTCTCTCGGTCAATAGAAGCAGCCTCATGGTGAGGCGATTCTGCCCATGGGGCGCTTCTATCAGCCAATAGAAGCAAGTCTGCCTGTGGGGTGCTCTAGCTGAGGTACCTGCAGGGGGCTCCTAAAGGCAAGTTTCCCCCTCCCCACCCTTCCCCCCCATTTCTCTTCATCTTGTATCGTTCAATCAATGTGAGAAATGGTGGGGAATGCATGGTTTAAATTGGCCTAAATTTTGGGGAAGGGGCTTAATTTCCTCTTATGCCTAGAAAATATGCTGTGCCTTCTTATTGGGGGGGCGTATTGTCGGAGAAACAAAGTAGTATGAATGGTTAGTTGCATGGTGAACAATAAGCTTAGGCCTCCATAAATATGGAATACTTTTGAATATAGAATTAGCACCAGACCCTACAGGGCTGTGACATAAATCTTTTAATACTTGTCAGAAAAACTGTGAGTTTAACTTCTTATTTTAAAATTACTTGTGGTTTCTTTTTCCCTCTAAATCAAAATATTTAATACTACACTGAAAGATGTAGGAAGCTAAATTAAAATCTTATGTCCAAAATATGTTCTCATCTTCAGACATAATCAATCAGCTTGATACCCGTGCTTTGCGACGAAACTATGTGGTCAGGCTTAGTTTTTGGGGAAGAAAATAAGTGTGTGGGGGAATTCTGCCTCTGCCTACCAGCATCCATCGGTATTCAGATTGTTCTCCCCAATTCGTGTCTGAGCCTGGTGCCAAAGCCAATGATTGATGCCAGACATGAGGTGCAGGTTTTCTGATTGCTTTTTATTGGAATACTCCAAGGAAAGGGGCTCCTGGTCAAAATGCCAAGAGCCAAGTACAAAGGATCGAGTAAGTTTTATACATTTTCACAAAAGGAAAAGGTGGGACAAAGTGAGATAATAAGAAATATCATCTAATAAACATTTTAGTAATAATTCTACAATTTGTTCTGTTGGTCTCTAGCTGTCCCTATTCCCAAGTCTTTGCTAATGAAAGCCCTAGGAATTATCTAATATACATTTGATTTGCTGCAGCCCTAACTTTAAGCTGAGGTCTGTAAATTGCTACTTTTATCAGCTTTCCAATTAGCCAGGATTGTTACAAGATTTACACATGCATATCTCCTGTAGATAAGCATTCTTTGTTTTTGCCAGACAGACTCCACAATTACAGGCTTCCTAATTTACTTTGAAGTATGTGCCATGACTTCGCTTTATTTTAGCAGATGGCCCATCAATCTGGCGAGCATCCTGTCAGTGTGTGAGAGAGTTGAGGGCTGTTTGGAAACTGAAACATTATTTGCTGTGTGAGCAAGAAGGAGACAGCAAGGAGCCTGGGCATGGTTTAGCTCAACTGTTCTCTACTAAAGCTGCTTGGTGCTGTGAAATTGAAACTGAAACTCTGCTTGTGTTTTGTATTTGGAACAGATTTTTTTTCAGGTGAGGAGGAGCAGTAGAAGTCCTCAGTATGAGAGAATGTTAATAATAATATATAAAATATTAATGCTGTGATGGCCATTTTGAAAAACCCTTTCTTAGTGAGCACCTAGAAGCCAAGAGGAACATACCTGCCAAATTTCAAGTTTGTAGGCTTTATGGTTCTGGAGATTTTGTGATGATGCGTGAGTTGGTTTTCACCTTTATATATATAGATTAGATGCTCCTATGTTTTTATGGCATAGGTAATACATTTGCAGAGATAAATCATAGAAAAATGCAGCCAAAACAAGGGGACATAAACAATTGGTGCAAACAGCTTACTAAAGGGCAAAAAAGGAACAACCACATGAAATACCTTTTCCCTGAACATCAAACCAATCCCCAGGAGGAAATGTCTGACCCTGTATATTTAGTCATTATATTATTGTGATACCATTAATACACTTTGATGTTTAGAAGATTAAAATTCAGCTGACATGTATAAAGTATTTATTTATGCTGATCTTCATTTGTAAGTCATGTTCTCTGGGAACTAAATAGTGTTGTGTGATCAACCTTAGACTCTTTATCTCTCAGCAAACTGGTCACTCTAATATCATCCATGAGCTGTTTCACAGAAATCATACGTAAGAATAAATTATCCGTGTCCAATTTTGCACCTGGAAGCAAAAGGGCAATTTTAACTGGGTTAATTAAAGCTTCCATACCTTACTAATCACTTCCAGGCCCATTTCACTTATTGATTTGGATTCCACACAGTCCCCTGGGTGCTTACTTTAATATTAATACAGCAAGACTTTTTGCATTATACTTCTAATTGGAATTATATCTAATCTGCACAAAATTTCTATTTACCTGACATAAACTGTGTTGATCTATATTTAACTTTCTCTTGGTAAGATATGACAAGGATCACAGATTTAGCAATTTTGTATCTTTAACCTTATTTTTTATTCCTATAATTCTACTTTATGGGATAATATTGATGTTTTAAGCATCAAAAAATACAGTAATTTACTATGCTTTTGAACCCTGAACCCATATTCAATGTTCACCTGATTGCTTTAAGTTAATTAAAATGTACAGTTGTATCTATGTATAATTTCAGAGATATCAATATATAGAAGAATTCCATCAGTGTGCTTGAAACATCAATATTCAGAAAATGCTTAAAATAATGACGAGAATTTCTTACATGTCACTTTACAGCATTGCAATTCCATTTTTACTTCACAGAATTGTATGTACTTGTCAAGCATTATAGATTATGGATCATCTGAGTTTAAATGCTGTCAAATCTTTAATGTCTCATTTTATTCTAAAGAATTAGAGAAATCTCTAACCTTCATATAAGAAATTATTTATTTATTCAATTTTTAAATTGAGGAAGATCCTGAAATAAGTACGCTGCACAGTGGTAGAAAATGAATGCCCCACAGTTCAGCCCACCGATGCTTGGCTTCCCGCAAGCCACATGATGTGTCCAGATCACCTGCCTCTCCGCACCTTCTGCCTGCTGCTTGGACATGTACTCACCTGTGCTGTGCAGGCTGCGGATGATGCCAGATACTGTCAGTTTGCATGCATTTGCAGCCTCCAGTGCCGGCCATGCCCACCTCTTTGTTAGACTTATATTAGGCACGTGTGTAAAAAAGAGGCTGGGGCTTATTTTCGGGGTAGGTTGCATTTTGGGAGAAATGCATACGTACTTATACATATACATATATATACATATATATAGTTGTAGCAACATTTCAGCAGAATCTCATCTGCCATCATCAGGCTTCTGATGATACATAATACATACAGAAGCCTGATGATGGTAGATGAGATTCTGCTGAAACGTTGCTACAACTTTAAAAGCACTACAATGACGTGGATAATACCCGAAGGAGCTGAATAGCACACATCTGGTAAGTACTGTGATAAACTCTAAAAAATGCTATATGTACTATAGTATGCTGTTCAGCTTCCTTCGGTTATTATGCCACGTATTGTAGTGCTTTCAAGGTTGTAGCAAGTGTTCAGCAGGAATCTCATCTGCCATCATCAGGCTTCTGTTATGATGTGGGTTCTCACAGCTTTGTGGTTTTCAAATTCGAGGCTGGGCCTATTCTGATTGGCTGGGAGTTTTCGGTTCTGTGTTCACTGGACTTGGAGTTGAGTTGATTGGTGTTTCTGGTTTTCTTCTCCTGTGTTGTTGTGGCTTTGAGTTGGCTGGCAACACTCTTGTTCCTGTGTTGGAGCTTTTCAGTGCAGCTTGCTTCGTGGGAAATGACGGCTGCTATCCATAGGAAGCCAGGTTTCAACCTGGGTGCCTTGGGTGGGGGCGTGTTCGGTTGGAGGCATCAGAGGGAAGTCTGTTTGTGCTCAGGTGATTGTTCTGGTTTGTGGTGGGGAGATCTTTCTATTTTGAGAGTGGACAGGCTTCCAATATTGACAGTCTGCTGGAATCATCTCTTCTATCTGCTTTCAGGGTCTTTTTTCAATCTATATGGCTCTCTGATGATTCTGTGGCTGCGGGTTTTCATATAGTGGCTGGGTTTTAGTGCCATTGAAAGATTGATGTTGTGGACCTGTGGTTTTCATTGTGTTGGACTAGATGAGGAAGGCTGTGTTCCAGCTTTTTACTGCATTTTCTGTGGTTCATCTACGGTGGGTACTTATATTCTTCGTATGTGGTCTGTCCCAATGTATGTGGCCGGCTGCAATGTACAGGAAACTTCGTGTATGCCTTCTGATATTATATATTATATATAAATAATATTATATATCATACTGACAGATAAATCAGTAAGATTACTACAACAGGCATCACTCAAGACTTGCCTTCAAAACAGACAAAAAAATAGCAGCCATCCTGAGAAACCCCAAAGATAAAATTGACCTGGAAAACCAAGACATATACGAAATTCCCTGTAATAGTAGTTGCATGTAACAAAGATCAGATTTTCCAGATATTTTATAAGATGATAAAACACTTGGTTTTATTATACAGTGATAATAAATCACAGTGTTAATAAAACACAGTGTTATAAATTGAGTCTATGAGTCTTTATAGAAGATGCAGGATAACAAAAGGACATAAGCAACAGTTTCAGTGGCCCCTTGTCCACAGGAACAGTCTCAGTTCATATTTTTTTGTATCAGGCCTCCAAAAGAGCCTTGGGAAGTGTGTTGCAGCATACTAAGGTTAATGCCCTTCAGATTTTGGTGAACATTATTTGATATAAATAACACAGCATTAAATGGGGTGTTTGACTGCTCATGTAAGTATTCTTGGGAAGAGCAGCCCCTTGTTGGATTTCCAGATCTTTAATATGTTGTTTAAGTGTATTAAGTGCACACTCATACCCTATCATTAAAAGCACTTCCTTTTAGAAACCAAGTTATTGGAATTTTTGTGAAATGGTCCTGAATCATACTCATTTAAAATTATCATATTTAAAAAGAAATCAAACCTGTAGGAATTTTTTTTTACCAAATGTGCAAAAATATAAATTTATGTACCTGTTTCAATTTTGGCTAGTCCTGCCTCCCTCCTTATCTAGTACTACATTTGGGACACCATGCACTTCCTGAAATATGGCTCTTAATTTGGAATTTGGAGTGCACCTTTTCCAGAAGAGTAAAAAAAGGAGTAAGATCCCAGCTGAGCACCAAAGAATAGTTGTGCATGAGCCTGAATTCAGTCCTGCTAGAATATATTGTGCTACTCTGGAAAAATAAAACAATATATTCCTTTCCTTCCTTCTTTGAGAGATAGCAATGAGGAAATAGAAATGGAAAGAACAAAAAAGGTAAAACAATAGTGGGTCATACAAAATAAAAAGTAGATTTTAATTCCAACAAAAAAGCAGCCAAAAAAGCTAATTCAATATTTGGTTGTATAAACAGAGGCAAAGAATCAAAATCACATGAAGTATTACTACCATTTTAGAAATCCTAAGTAAGATCACACCTGGCATACTGCATCCAGTTTTGATCACCACATTGCAAATAAGATGTTGAAACTTTGGAAAAAGTGCAAAGAACAGCAGCTAAGATGATTAAGGACCTTGAGACAAAAACATAAGAAGAACAGTTGCAAAAATTGGGTATGGCCAATCTAGAGAAAAGAAGGACTAGGGGTGTGTGTGACATGATATCAGTATTCCAGTATTTGAGGGGCTGCCACAAAGAAGAGGGCGTCAATTTATCTTCCAAAGCACCAAAAGGCAAGACAAGAAACAATGGATGGAAACTATTCAAGGAGAGAAGCAACCTGGAATTAAGGAGAAACTTCCTAACAAGACAATCAACCAATGGAACAGCTTGCCTTCAGAAGTTGTAGGTTCTTGACTTCCACTTTGCTAGGCTTCGGTGGCAGCAGGAATCTGCGACTGTGTGCAGTTTCTGCTGCACTCACTGCTGGAGTGCCCCCAATCCAGCTGGATTTGGGGGCTATAGTTACCCCGTAGAGGTAACTGAAGATAGGGGAGATC
>BHFT01014786.1:10872-35984 GCA_004320025.1 Laticauda laticaudata | reverse complement strand
TGCGCATACACCTGTGTGTATATATACACACACACACACACACATATATATATACACACACACATATATGTTTATGCATATCTTTAGGACCAATCTTATAAGACCAAAGCAGAAATATCCTAAAGTCCTGAAAAAAAGCAGGGTTGGAAGGCACTTTAAAGATCATGTAGTCCAGCCCTGTGCCTAAGGCAGAAAGCCAAGATTACAGCCTCCAGCCTCCACCAAAGCTGACTAGAGAACGTTAGGAGTCCACTCACCTTCAAGGGGCCATAGTTGAGAAATAGTGTTCTACATTTTACAGGACCTAATCTGAATCGGTCACCAGGACCTAAGTTTTCCCTAAGCTACAATTTGGTCTAATCTTCTATTTAAGACACACACACACATACACAAACACATACACAAATGGTCTTCCTCAAGGGTCCCTTGCCTGCATTTCTGGGGAATGGACATTTCGTATAATAATACATTGTTTTGTAGCCACAAGAGTAAAGAAATGAGCTAGGGAATCAATCGAGCGCTAGAACATTTGCAAAACGACCGCAACCGTTAACAGGAAGCAGGAAGGACAGCAAGGTGGCAGACAAAATGCATGCCTCCCCCAGAGAATTCGTCGTCAAAACTTGCCTAGCATGTGACAGATGGCTTCCTGAGTCCTTTGCTTCACACACACAAACACACACACACAGGGCACATCTTGTGACTTCTTTCTTTGCCGCTGCAGTTCTTAAGTAGACCACAACCTTCTTGCTAAGCTGAAAAAATGTGGGACCGACAGCATCCCCACCAGGTGGATTCGTAATTGGCTGACCAACCCTACTCAACAAGTAGTCCTTAATGGTACCACATCCACATGGAGGGAAGGAAGCAGTGGGTGCCACAAGGTTCTGTCTTAGGCTCAGGACTCTTCAATTAACTTCATAAATGGCTTAGATGATGGAATAGGAGGGGAACTCATCAAATTTTCAGATGATACTAAGCTGGCAGGAATAGCCAACACCCAAGAAGATAGGCTGAAGATCCAGGTGGATCTGGACAGACTTGAAGAACAGAACAGAATAAAGTGGAATGAAATAGAATAGAATAGAATAAGAGTAAGAATAGAATAGAACAGAAAAGAATAGAATAAGAATAGAAAAGAAAATAGAACAGAACAGAATAGAATAAGAATAGAAAAGAAAACAATAAAATAAGAATTAGAATAGAATAGAAAAAATGGAATAGGAATAGAATAGAATAGAAAATAATAAAATAAGAATGGAATGGAATAGAATAGAATAGAATAGAACAGAATAAAGTGGAATGGAATAGAATAGAATAGAGTAGAGTAGAATAGAATAAGAGTAAGAATAGAATAGAACAGAAAAGAATAGAATAAGAATAGAAAAGAATAGAAAAGAAAACAATAAAATAAGAATTAGAATAGAATAGAATAGAATAGAAAAAATGGAATAGGAATAGAATAGAATAGAAAATAATAAAATAGGAATGGAATGGAATAGAAATAGAATAGGATAGAATAGAATGGAATGGAACGGAACAGAACAGAACAGAACAGAATAGAATAGAATAGAATAGAATAGAATAGAATTCTTTATTGGCCAAGTATGATTGGACACACCAGGAATTTGTCTTTGGTGCAAATGCTCTCAGTGTACATAAAAGAAAAGATACATTCCTCAAGAGTCAAGAATCAGAAGGTTCAACACTTAGTCATAGGGTACAGTAAGCCAACCAATCATATTAGGAAATGGTCCATATAAATCGTAAGGATACAAGCGACAAAGTTACAGTCATACAGTCACAAGTGGGAGGGGATGCGTGATAAGGAGAGATGAGAAGATTAATAGTAATAGTAGTGCAGACTTTGTAAATAGTTGGACAGTGTTGGGGGAATTATTTCTTTAACAATATAACAAGGGGCCCTATCCAACAACATGAAATGTAATCCAGAGAAAAGCAAGGTTTTACACCCGGGAAGGAAAAAACCAATGGTATAAGTACAGATCAGGTGAAACCTGGTTCAAGAACAGTCACTGTGAGAGGGACCATCCCTGGAGGTTTTTAAGAAGAGACAAATGAGTCACTCATCTAAATCGGTGTGGTTCTCCTGCTTGATAGGAGGCCGGACTAGAAGACCTTCAAGGTCCCTTCCAGCTCTCTTCTACTCTAATCTAGGAAGATGCCATCGTGGTATTCTGCATCCTGTCCATTTTCAGGAGTAGTTAAGAGTTTTCAGTCCAGGTTTTTGCCATGGCAACGATGGAGGAACTCTGAGAGGGACCTTGGAGTCCTCATAGATGATCGCTGAAACATGAGCCAGCTGCGTGCAGCAGCAGCCAAAAAAGCTAATACAATGCTGGGTTGTGTCAAGAGAGGCATAAAATCAAAATCACATGAAGTATTATTCATAGTGCCACTTTATAAAGCCTTGGTAAGGCCATACCTGGAATGCTGCATCCAGTTTTGGTCGCCACGTTACAAAAAAGATGTTGAGAATTTGGAAAAAGTGCAGAGAAGAGCAACTAAAATGATCAAAGGCCTGGAGGCTAAAACATATAAAGAATGGTTGGACGATCTGGGCTTGACTAGTCTGGAGAAAAGAAGGACCATGATAGCAGGATTCCAATATTTGAGGGGCTGCCCCAAAGAAGAAGGGGGTCCATCTATTCTCCAAAGCCCCTGAGGGCAGGACGAGAAGCAACAGATGGAAACTAAGCAAGGAGAGAAGCAACCTGGAACTGAGGAGAAATAACCTGACGGTGAGAGCAATTCATCAGTGGAACAGCCTTCACACATTATGGGTGCTTCATCACTGGAGGCTTTGAAGAAGAGACTGGACAGTCACTTGTCTGGAGTGGTATAGGGTCTCCTGCTTGCCAGCTAACCACAACAGTTGCCAAATGCAATACAGGTAGTCCTCAACTTACGGCCACAACATGGCTGAGCTCAACATGGCTGCTGTTAAGGGAGATATTTGATCGTTGGTTGGTTAGGTTCGTTGGTTAAGTGAGTTTTCCTCCATCTTATGGCCTTTCTTGCTAAGTGAATCACAGCAGTTAATAAGTTAGCAATACGTTTGTGAAGAGAATCCAGCTTCCCCCACTGATTTTGCTGATCAGGAGGTTGTAAAATGGGGATCACAGGACCTCGGGACACAGCAGTGGTCGTAAGTATGAACCAGTTGCCGAGCGTCTGAATTTTAATCAGGTGATCACGGGGACGGTTCCATGGTCCTAAGTGTGAAAAACGGTCATAAATCCCTTTTTTCAAGTGCCGTTGTAACTTCGAATGATCACTAAATGAACTGTGGTAAGTCGAGGACTATCTATATCCTCAACTTAGGAGCATAATTGAACCCAACATTTCTGTCGTTAAACGAAACAGTTGTGAAGTGAATTTTGCCCCTTTTTATGCCCTTTTCATGGTTAAGCAAATCACTGCAACAACACGGTCGTTAAGTGATTCTGCCTTCCCCGATTGACTTTTGCTTTTGCTTGTCAGAAGGTCGCAAAAGGGGATCATGTGACAACCCCCCTCCCCCCAGGGACACTACAACCATCGTAAATACAAGTCAGTTGCCAACATTGACTGAATTTTGATCATGTTGACCCCTGGAGATGCTGCAGTGGTTGTAAGTGTGAAAAATGGTCAAAAGTCGCTTTTTACTCAGTGCTGTGGTCACTAAACAGATGATTGTAAATTGGGGATTATCTTCACCAGGAGAAAGCTCCTATTCTTTTTATGGGCCGGACAGAAGAAGGAAGGTCTGGAAAGGTTTGGGTGACCCTCTGATTGCCGGACTCGGTGAGCGGGTCTCTTTAGCCAGGGGTGGCCCTTTGAGAGCTTCATGCAATAAAATTTCATTTTAATGTTTATTTTTTATTTATTTTGTCAAGCAATTATTAGATAACAGGTATAAGTATAAACATAGTTATGGATACATGAAATGGATACATATAAGAAAAATAAAGAAAATAAAAGAAACAATAGGACCAGGGGACGTAGTCATGCTGTGCGCTTATGCATGTTCCCCTACAGACCTCTTAGGAAAGAGTGAGGTCATAGTAGCAGTTCTAAGGTTAAAGTTTTTGGATTGTGGGAAGAAACCACAGAGTCAGGTAGAATATTCCAGATATGATCACTCCACGAAGAACACGCAGTTGTCTTGAATATTCACAGAGGTCATGTATGTAGAGTATGAGAGAGCGTTGGTCTAGAAACTCTGCCTTGGGGGACACCCCTGTTGACAGGTCCAGAATTTGATTGGACACTCCCAGTTTGGCCATATGTTGTCTGTTTGACAGCAATGCTTCTATCCATATGCAGGTGTCCAGAAATACTGTAAGATTTTAGTTTGAGGAGAAGTTTGTCGATACCACTGAATCAAAGGCTTTACAGAATCTATGTAATGCCGTCTATTGCTTTGCCCTGATCAAGTTGTGCATCCATTATGTTTTTGCCAGTGTAAGAGTTGCAGATTACATGATAGTTTTTTTTCCTGAACCAAATTGTTTATTAGAGAGAGAGATTGTTTGTCTCTAAGGGTGTGAGATAATGCATGGTTACATAATTGATTCCATGACTTCACAGGTTGACGCAGCATTAAGGAGATTGGGTCTGTGAATTTTCAACCTAGTGCTGGGGTCTCCCTTTTGAAGACCTGGATGACCGTGGTTTGTGACACCATAGTTTTGGCAGGAGAGGTCCTGCAAAGATTCGATCTGACAACGTGCGATTGGAGTAACATTATGCTTAGAGTTCGCTATGGGCCAGTGGATAGCTTTTCTTTAGGAAGTAGGCACATATTCAGTCCGTCTAATAGATACGAGATGGTTTTAGATGAGTAGTGGTTTTTCAACATGTACATCTTTTGTGATAAATACAAAATATGTATGTCTAGATTCACTTGTACTCTTGGTGGTCGACTTCAGAAATAGCACTGGAGCTTGACATTGCGTAAGATCTAACAATCAAGCTGACGCGAACAAAAGACGTCGTGTTAAGAGGTTGGCCTTTAGATTCGTGTCATCATTGCAGTTCGGTTTACCATTAGTCCTTTCAGGGGTGGATGGACCTTGAGTTTTGTTGTTACAAAATTGTAGAAAGCGCAGGTGGAATTGCTGTCTGCAGAAGGTTTCCTCTTGTTTTATGTGATGAATAGTGCATTCAGGTCTATTTATGCGGTACGGCAGAGGATTTATTATGGTCGATCTTTTGAGTTGCGGAGCAGTGACCAGATTTGTTTTTTCACCCAAAGTGGATTTCTTTGATTTGGATAAGCTTCTTATTGTTCAATGGTAATCTGTCTTTCTGGTGTTGGGGACGGTTGTTAGATGCGTACATATAGTTTGATGATCTTTGACTTCAAGTAAAAATATGTTGTCATGGTCTTCAACAGTATTGCATCCAGTGAATAGAAATTGCCAATCAAAGGATGAGAGATTGTTGTTTATGAGATCATAGTTGCCTTTTTTGAAGTTATAATTGGGGATTGCGTCATTGTGATGATTTTTGTGTGGACATGAGACAAAAATCAATCATGTTGTGGTCACTGTTGGAAAAATTCCAATTCTATTCTATTCTAATTCTATTCTATATTTTCTGTTCCATTCCATATTTTATTTTCTGTTTTCTTTTCTTTTCTTATCTTATCTTCTCTTCAATTCCATTCCATATTGTCTATTCTATTCTATTCTGTTCTATATTTTATTTTATTTTCTTCTTTTATTTTTTCTTTTCTATTCCATTCCATTCCATTCCATATTGTCTATTCTGTTCTATTCTATTCCAAATTTTCTTTTCTTTTCTATTCTATTCCATTCCATATTTTCTATTCTATTCTATTCTATTCTATTCTATATTTTCTATTGCATTTTATTCTTTTCTTTTCTATTCTATTCCATATTCTCTTTTCTATTCTATTCCGTATTTTCTATTCTATTCTATTCCATTCCATATGTTCTATTTTATTCTGTTCTATTCATAATACAGTCCATTTTTATTTATTCATTTGTTCTATCATGGTTATGCCGCGTCTATTGGTGGTGGTGTCCCTTTGAGAGCTGCATGCGTGAAATTTCATTTTCAGGTATGCAGATTAGTGTACATTTAAAGTGACAATAAAGTTATTTTCTACATCTTTGTCTCCACCTGCCTGGGAAAACATTGACTCCTGCTGCCTAAGGTGTAAGAAGCTGAGAGAAGGCACAGAAGGAGCCAGGCTTTTCTTTTGTTTTTGGTCATTTGCATCAGCCTACCTCAAAGGGTTGCTGTGGAAATAAGAGGAAGGGACCTCTAAACTCGGTCCTCGACTGCCTTGAATTCTCTGAGAAATGCAAGATTATATTTTTTAAAAGTGTCCTCCCCCCACCCCCAAAGCCATGATTAATCCCAACAAAGGCACTCATATCAGTCTTTATTATTATAAGCTGGTCTTTTCATTCAAGCAGACGACCACATGAAGTATGGATATACAGCTGCCTTCCCATGTCTCTGATGGTCTTTCCCGCTGATGGAGTTAAAAGTGCTCTTCACCCCCTCCTTGAGTCAGAAAATGGTACGGCCTTAAAAGGGCTGCCTCCACAGCTGATGCTCCTCCCACTTCTGCCTTTCCAAGTCTCTTGTCAAATGGCCTCTCCTGATGGATGCATCCGCTGCTCCCGATTGGTTCCTCCCCCTGTCCTCCTTCTGCTTACCCCCAATCGGTAAGGAGATTCTGGCCAATCGGGGCACTGAAACAATAAAAGGGGAGGATCTCTCTGCTCAGTTCCTGCCCACTTTGGGCATCTCCCAAGTTAAAACAAGGGGTGATTGAGGAATGGAAGGAAGATACCAAAGCAGAAATAGGGTGATAAACTCTTCCTCACTAGTCCTTGACTTACGACCACAATTAGGGCCAGAATTTCAGTTGCTAAGCAAGGTGGTTGTTT
The DNA here is from genome assembly GCA_004320025.1 of Laticauda laticaudata. Lineage (NCBI taxonomy): Eukaryota > Metazoa > Chordata > Lepidosauria > Squamata > Elapidae > Laticauda > Laticauda laticaudata. Next base: position 29,052 of record BHFT01014786.1, on the reverse strand, counting down.
ATGTCAGTCATGCCCAATTATACCACCTTGTTTTTCGCCATGGCTGTTAAGTAAATCACTGCCATTGTTAAATGAACCACACAGTCATTAAGCGAATCCAGCTTCCCCTGTTGACTTTACTGGATGGGAAGGTGGCACATGGGGATCACATGGATTGCCGCAACCACCCTACACATATGAGAGTTGCCAAGCACCTGAATTTAGTTCACATGTCAAGGTCGTAAGTCTGAGGACGGCCCTAACTCACTATTTTTCAATGCTGTTGTAATTTGGAACGGTTATTAAATGAGGACTACCTGTCCTGAATCGATCTTCTGCTCAACTGTTAGCAAGCCTGAACTGGGGGTGGGGGGTAAGGTAAGGGTTTGCTTAGGCAGGGGGGTTGGACTAGATGACCTACAAGGTCCCTTCCAACTCTGTTGATCTCTATCTAAATCATAATAATCATATTTGAGTTTTTGCAACACGGGTTTCTCTTCTGGGTTTGTTTCCGACTTTGGAAAGACGGTGGAAAGTTTCTCCTTTTCATTTCGTTTTGTTTTTTTACACAAGGGAACCACCAAATATCTTTTTGTTTTCCAGATTTGGTGTTTGCGGGATGAAAATATCATGTCACTTTCTCCAAATTGGTTTTCCCTGCTCAGTTTCTGTCCGGTTCCTCACTGGCACGGAAGGTTCTATTTATCTAAAGCTAGTGAAAGAGAACCTCCAGGTTTAAGAGCAGTTTACCTGTGAGTTTTGAGGAGGTTTGGGGGAGAGGTGCCACCTTTTGTCCCATTGTGGATCCTCCAGTGAGGCTGTTAACAAGGAAAACAGCATCTATCTCTCTGGAGGTGGGAGACAATTTTCCACCTGCACACAGCTGTAGCTGGGAGGACTTCAACTCCCAGAATTCCCCAGCCAGCATTGGAATGCTGGGAGTTGAAGTCCACCCATCTTTAAGCATGCTAGCTGGGGAATTCTGGGAGCTGAAGTACAATCTCCTTAAAGCATGTGGGTGGGGAATTCTGGGAATTGAAGTCCACTCTCCTTAAAGCATGTGGGCTGGGGAATTCTGGGAATTGAAGTCCAATCTCTTTAAAGCATGTGGGCTGGGGAATTCTGGGAATTGAAGTCCACACCTATCTTGAAAAGTGAGAAATGCTGGGCCTTAAGAGCTTTTGATGAATCTCAATTCACACCTCTCTTTTTGGCTGGACGCCCTGTACCCAGGAGATTTGGAAAGGGGCAGGGGGCGCTGAGACGATAGCACTCCACGGATGAGGGGCATTCTCCGACAAGATGGGAGACAGCTGCTCTTCCTTGCCATCTTCACCTGGACCGCCAGTCCGGTTCCTTCTGCCAAGCCTGGACAAGACCACCGAGACGACCAGCAGCACCCCAGCAATGGCGCACAGCACCACCCCGACGGCTCGGGAGATGCCCAGGGCACCGTTATACTCTATGGCTCGCTGGTCCAGCACCACAAACTCAGCTTCCCCTATGTCTTCCAACTTGGAGGGCAGGAGGGATCCCGTGGTTAAAGCTGCCAGGCCGATCAGCAACAGCAGAATCCCGACGGAAAGCGTCACCTTGAAACGAGAAAGTAGAATGAGAGACAGCTTGGGCAGTGTCCTGACCGAGGCTTCCCCAAGATCACGAAACCGAACTCCTCATCCCAATAAAAGCCCTTTTATTTAGGTTCAAGGGAATTCCTCTCCAGCAAAGTCCTGACAAACAGTCTTTTGACAAACAGTCTTTTTCACAACTACAGATCTTTATCAGGCTGGGAGAGTTGCCAGGCCGATCGCTTCCAAACGCCACACTGTAGCAGCAATGACTTGGGGCAAGGAGTCAGGAACAGGTCTTCACCCCAATGAATTGAACTAACTGCAAACCCCACTCACTATTCTTTTATTTCCTTTGGGAGGGGCCATTCACTGTCCACCTGCGGCTTTTAGTCCTGAGTCAGTCCTTGTTCCTCAGCTGTTCCCCTCGTCTGGCAGCTCTGCACATGCGCACACTGGGAAAAGGCTCCAGCTGCTCTTCTTCCCCACTGATCTCCAACTCTGAAAGTAGCTGATAACTGTCAGATGGCCCTGGCCCCATCTCTGCCTCCGACAACTCATCAGAGCCTTCCCCAGTCTCCAGGACTGGCCCACGTTCCTGCCCAACCTCCTCACTGTCTGAGTCTGCCATCAGCTCCACTGGCCGCTGGTGCGCCACAACAGGCGGGGTTGGACTGGATGATCTATGAGGTCCCTTCCAACTCTGTTCATCTGTCTGTCTTTATCCTTGTGCACTAATTCCGAGGAATGCTTTGCGGTGGTCATTGGGAGATTTTACAGGCAGTCCTCGACCCTAACAGAGCACAACATTTTCGTTGCTAAGCAAAACTGTTACTAAGTGAATCCTATCCCATTTTGCAACCTTTCTTGCCACCATTATTAAGCAAATCACTGCAGTTGTTAAAGCGAGCCATGTGGTCATTAAACAAATCTGGCTTGCCCCTTCGCCTTTGCTTGTCTGAAGGTCGCAAATAGGGATCACACAATCCCAGGATACAGCAATGATCATAAATATGTGCCAGTAACCAAGCATCTTAATTTTGATTGCGTGACCAGGGGGGATGCTACAACGGTCGTAAGAGTGGAAAACTATCAAAGTCACTTTTTTCACCGCCGTTGCAGCTTTGAATGGTCTCTAAACAAATGTTTAAAGGATTACCTGTAATAATAGGCTAATTTATCAAACTGGGCCTGAAACTCTGGCTAAGCCCAAAATTAAATGAATCAAGGTTACCACTAACCAAGTTTAGTGTGTTGCATAAAAACAGCTATTCACTCTTCCACTGTCGCAAAAGTGCTTTTTTCAGGAGGCAACTGGACTTCCTTGGTTTTTTGGTTTTTTTTCTTTTGAAGATGTTTCGCTTCTCATCCAAGAAGCTTCTTCAGCTCTAACGGGACGGTGAGGAAATGGAAGGATTTATATTCCTTGCAAGATAGCTTGTCATTTGCATCCTTTTAGAGCAGGGGTGTCAAACTCGAGGCCCACGGGCCGGATCGAGTCAACGGGCTGTGTAGATCTGGCCCATGGGGCTGGCCAGGAAATAGCAAAGGACCAGCCCGCGGTGCCTGTGCCAGAAAATACACGGTGCCCCGTTTTGGTGGTGCGCTGTGGGAGGCTGTCCGGGCCAAAAATGGAGTGCGGGGGGGGGAGCGCAGGTGCCCTCCCGCTCACGCCCCGCATTGGCTGGCGAGACGGGCTATCAAACCTCAAAAACAAAACAAACTAGAATCGATGCTCTCCCTTATTGCATACCTTGTAGGCACTGCTGCAAGAAGGGAGGAAGGGGGAAAGGAAAAGAGGGAAGAAAAGTAAAAGAACGGAACAGATGGGAAGTGGAGTCAAGGAAGGAAAATGAAGAGGAAGGAAAAGGAAGGGAGGAGGCGAGGAAAAGATGTTATGCAATTAGAGTGAGTGAGGGTCTCAGGAAAAGTCCTGCCTTAGCACTTGGCATCAGCAGCAATGTAGTACTTCGCACCACATCTACGTATTTTCACATGCTTGAGCAAAGGAGTTCTACCTCCCCCTCCCCACCTGAAAAAAGAAAATCTACTTTCCAAAGGCAAAACACAAAGCAGCAGGAGAGGGAGTTTCAGTTTTCAGTTTCACAGCACCAAAGCAAGCTTTAATTACAGAACGGTTTGATGGCTAGCACCCCAGGGGTCTCCTTGCATGTCTCCTTGCTCCACACTTCAGTTTCCAAACAACCTCAACTCTCTTGTCATCACATGAGGGACAGCGACCACAGTCATGATGAATAGCCATAGAATGCTGGGTAGGCACGAGGCAAATTTCATACTTCCCCCACACGATTGTGAGTATTTCTTCCCACAAAACTAAGGTCTGTACCGACAACTTTATGGTAGCGCAAAGCACGGAATATTGAGCTGGTAAGTTCATATATTGTGTTTAAAAAACTACATCTACTTCACATGCTTCTAGTTCTCATTTTATTGACCGAGGTAGCTATCTGAATTTGAATGTATTGAATGTTTTTGAGTTTTGCTATTATCCATTTGGATTTCGTTGGCATTGATTGACGAGGTCAGTCCTTGGTTTTTGTATCTAAATAAGAAATACATCCTGCCCCACTACTTGCAATCGTTCGGACGTGGGGTGGGAAGACAGCTCTGTATGTGCTCAGAGAACGTGCCGGACAATGACGCAGTGGGATCTTATGGCACTCCAGAGAGGGTCTCGAACCTGGTTGACAGACGTCGCAGCGTCTTGCGAAGAAGTGTGAGGCGTGATTCCGGCGCCATGGCTGGAAGTGGGTGTAGTATCCGTGAGATGCTGCCCACGATACGGGCTCATGGAGAAGATTAGGTGCGTCCTCGTATGCGAAATGGTCCAGGGTCACGCGTACAATTAGCAGACCGTGATCCAGGGGATGTCAGATCCCAGGGGTAACGCGTTCCTCTGTCAGCCAGTGTTGCGACCCTCAGCTCACGGTTGCTCTCTGTGCGGCCATTCGCCATCAGGCCTGCAGCAAGGACCAGGGGAGCAGGTCAGACGGGTTACGCCAGAATAGAATGAAGAAGGAAGAGAAAGAGAGAAAAGAGAAGGGGAGGGAAGGAAGGGAGGGGGGAAGAGAAGAGAATAGAATAAAGTGGAATTGGAATGGAATGGAAGATAGAACATAGGAATAGAAAATATGAAAATGCAATAGAATAGAATAGAAAATATGGAAGGAATGGAATAGAATGATAGTATAAGAAATAGATAGGAAAATATGCGAATGCAATAGAATAGGAACAGAATTAAGAAAATATGGAATGGAATAGATAGAATGGAATGGAAAGAATAGAATACGAAAAATATGGAATACGAATAGAATAGAAAATAATGGAATAGAATAGAAATGAATAGAATAAAAATACATGAATGAATGGAATTAGAATAGAATAGAATAGAATAGAAAATTATGGAATGGAATAGAATAGAATAGAATAGAATAGAAAATATGGGAATGGAATAGAATAGAATGGAATGGGAAATAGAATAGAATAGAAAATATGGAATGGAATGGAATAGAATAGAAATAAGATATAAAATATTGGAGATAGAATAGAATAGAAAATATGGAATGGAATAGGAGTATAGAATAAAATAGAACAGAATAGAATAGAAAAATGTGAATGGAATGGAATAGAATAGAATAGAATAGATAGATAAATAGAATAGAATAGAATAGAATAGAATAGAAATAGAAATACTAGGATGGATAAATAAAGGAATGAATACAAGAGAGAGAGAAGGGAAGACACATTGTCAAGAACCATTAAGTTTATAAATAACATTTAAATGATATAGTCCTAGACTTAGTATAGTAAATAGAAATATAGTCACAGGTACAAATAAGCATCCATATCATACTAGGAAACAGTTCCCCCCATATAAAATCATAGAATAAAATTACAGAAAAAAGGGCCGACCCAGGTTACAGTCCGACAGGATTACAAGGATACAGTCCAGCAGGTGGAGGGGAGGCGGTGATATAGAGGAGTGAGAGAAAGGTTAATACCATACGGCCCCCCAATAGGGAGGTCCCAGGCATGTTTCATAGGCTGGAAATGAAATTAAGCCCCTCCCCCCAATTTAGGCCCTATATAAAACATGGAAAATGAGGGGGGGGGGCTTGGCCGTCCGGAAGTGACTGTTTGTTGCACACTCAGATATAATGGTGCTGCCTGCTTGACCCCGATACGACATGCTGCCCACCAACGCCGAGACGCTCAACATCCAAGCCGTCGCCCGCCTGCCTGCCCGAAGGATGCACAGGGGGGCGGGGGAAATTAAGGTCACACCCCCGAAAAACGGCCTAGCCATTTTTTTCCAGGGCTCAAAAAAAAAAAAATAAGGACCCTGCCTGTTATATATGGAGAAAACACGGGTAATAGAATGTAGTTGGCACCTTACTTTGTAAATATTGACAGTGCGTGAGGAAATTACCGTTTAGCAGAGTGATCAGTTTTTAGGAAAAACTCTCCGGGGTGTGTCTCATTGTTTCTGGGGGTGGCAGGGCTTATCGGCGTCGTTTGTTGAGGGAAGGAGTTGAAGACCGTTAGTGTCGGGATGTGGGGGTCTGTAGATATTTTCACGAGCCCCCTTTTTGACTGAGCAGATAGCAGGTCCTCCATGCACAGGCAGGTGGGTAGCCCCCAAATTTTAGCTTTTTGTTTCTGCAGTGCCTAATTCCTCGTGCTGAGTCGTCTGTCTGTCCTGTTGGTGCCAGAACCGAACCAGGCAGTTATGGAGGTGCAGATACGAGACTCCATCATTTCCTCCTGAATAGAACTGCATCAGCATACATCATAGGTAGTCCTCAAGTTATGACCACTATTGAGTCCAAAACTTCTGCTGCTCAGCGAGCTGGTTGTTCGTTTTTTGCCCATTTACAACTTTCCTTTTCCCCCCCCCCCAGGTTGTTAAGTGAATCTGGACATTGATTTTTGCCTGTCAGAAGTTCACAAAAGGTGATCCCATGACCCCAGGACACTGCGACTATCGTAAATGTGAGTCAGTTGTCAGGTATCTGAATGTCAATCAGGTGACTGTGGGGATGCTGATGACTGTGGGGGTCACAGGTATGAAAAATGGTCGTAAGTCGTTTTTTTCAGTGCCGTTGTCACTTTCAAAGGTTCTGGAGATTTTGTGATGATGCGTGAGCGGTATTTTGCTTTTTATAGAGAGAGAAGATTCAAACTGCAAATGAAAATTATTTTTTTTGGGGGGGGAAAGGTTCCCCAGTCATCTGTCAACACTTGAACCCAGGACCATCAGCCTGTAGCACAGAAGAGGGGCTAGGTCCCCCAAAGAGGCAGGAGAGGTCTGACAAATGATGAAGAGTGATGCCACCAGGATCTTCCTTCAAAATTGGGGATCCCTTGCACCCCTTGGAATCAGAAGCTGGTTGTGGGTACGCAGGAAACGGGCCCTACCTCCCTCTGGGTGGCAAACCCAGTGCATCCCTCCCCCTCCCCTGCCCCCCCCAAACCTACCCATGAAGCCANCCCCCTCCCCTGCCCCCCCCAAACCTACCCATGAAGCCAGCCTGCCCAGCTGGCTGGGCCTGGGCTGGCAGCATCCTCTTTTTCCCCGATTGGCCGTTGCCATGGGAACTGCCTCCATACAGATGAGGACGTATGATGGGAAAGTCAGCCATCCTTGCCTTGCCTCGGCTGCGAAGAAGCCAAGACAGGTTTCAATAGTAGGCAGAGGGAGGGAGGAAGGAAGGTCTATGCAATTGTAAAAATTTTCTTGGTTTGACAAGGCAGAAAATCCATCTTTCTCCTTCCTTCTTTCCTCCCTCCCTTTCCCTCCTCTCCCTCGCTTCTTCCTCCCTCCCCTCCCCTCCCCTTCCTTCTTTCCTTCCTCTCTTCTTTCTTTCCTCCCTCCCTTTCCCTTCTCTCCCTCGCTTGCTCCTTCCTTCTTCCCTCCCTCCCTTCCCTTTCCTCCTTCCCTTCATCCCTTCTTTGCTCCCTCGCTCCCTCTGTTCCTTCCTTCCTCCCTTTCTTTCTTTCTTTCTTTCTTTCTTTTTTTCTTTCTTACTTTTCTTTTTCTCTTTCTTTGTAACTTTGGTCACTAAATGAATTATTGTAAGACGAGGACTACCTGTACTCGCTCAAGGAACTGGGTTTCACAAAATTCTGCAACCAGGGTCCCCTAGACGCTCAAAGTTAAAAGTATCCAGGCTGACTCGGCTGCTCACGTGATATTTGCACAGCATCCTGAAGGGCTTGGCAAAGGTCCCATTTCCCTGCTCCAGACCCTGTTCCCTCAAGCCCAACTTAGAGTGAAAGCAGCTGGAAAAGAAAGAAACCTCAAGCCCATTTTGGAATCAAACTAGGTGTGGAGCATCCATTTTCCTCCAGACCTCCACAAATGCCCTCCTCACACATTCCTCCTGCCTTATGAATGGATTGATGGATGGACAGGTGAGTGGGTAGATAGGTAGACAGATGAGATAGAGATGATAGAGATAGGTAGGTAGGTAGGTAGGTAGGTAGATCGATAGATTAGATAGATAGATCGATAGATAGATAGACAGGCAGATAGATAGATGATAGATAGATAGATAGATGATAGATAGATAGATAGATAGATAGATAGATGATAGATAGATAGATAGATAGATAGATAGATAGATAGATAGATAGATAGATAGATAGATAAGTAGATAGATAGATAGATAGATAGATAGATAGATAGATAGATAGATAGATAGATGATAGATAGATAGATGATAAATAGAAAGATGATAGATGATAGATACATAGATAGATAGACAGACAGACAGATAGGATGCATGGATAAATGGACAGAGACAGATAGATGATAGATACTGTGGATGGATGTACAGATAGATAGATAGACAGACAGAGAGTGGGGAAGGTACGTAGGTAAACAAGTGGGCCAATCAATAGATGAGATAGATAGATGATAGATGAGAGAGAGAGAGAGACAGAGATGAGCTAGCTAACTAGAGATAGGTGATTGATAGAGAAAAAATGATAGATAAAAGTGGGTGGGTGGATGGGTAAGTAGGTAGACAGGTCAACATATAGTTACAATGTATAGGATCCAGAACCAGGAGACAAATTCTCTTCTTTCCCCACTCCTGGTTGTGTCTCTTCAAACAGATGTTGCCCAAAATGAGCAGCTGCATTTTCTTAACAGGGTAAACCTGTTGGGTTTGTTTGTCTCCGGCCTCACCTGGAGTCATTCAGGAGCTGGGATCCAAACGCTGCCTCTGAATCACCTCTGCATTTTTCCTGGTTTTTTCCGTGGCTCCCTCCCCCCCCCCCCCCCCCCNNNNCCCCCCCCCCCCCCCCCCGTGGTCACCCTGGATGTCCGAGCTGAGAGCCAGTCCCTTCTGGCTGAAGCTGCCCTCTCCTCCCCCCACCCCACACATACACACACCTTACATGCTGCTCACCTATGTTGGGGTGCCACCCAAGTCTTCTTCAGTGCCTCATTGTTGGGACATATTCTTTGCACCAGTTCTGCTGGCAGCCCTAGTGGTCCTCAGCAGCCGGCAGAAAATAGCAATCCAGGATGTCCTTCTCCAGGTGAGCCAGGTGAGGAACCAGAGTGCTGGATCTGGTCATCTGTATGACAGAGGTGGACAACCACCCATCGGCTGCAAGAATCGCTGGCCAGAACCCAACAGTGGGAGGGAGGCCTTGCAAACCCACCAAGGATGGAGCCTGAGTTACCTTCAGAAACCAACCACTGAGTATCTGTTTCCCTGTCTGCTTGCTGCAGTTTTTTTGGGGGGGAGGGGGAGCTGCTTTCCCCCACCATGTCTGAGTCATGGTGCTGGGCTCCCCACCTCTGCCAGGCACCAAGGAATCAGTGTTCAGCAGGCAACAAGGCAGAAATCTCCTTCTCCGGGCGATTTGTGGGTCCTGGTTTCATGGTAAGGTGGAACCAGAACTCACTGTCTCCTGATGATTGACCCGAAGTCACCCAGCCAGCTTTCATGCCTGAGGCGGGACTAGAACTCACTATCTTCAAGTATTGGCCCAAAGCCACTCATCCAACTTTCCTGTGTAATAGTCAAGACTAGAACTCATTGTCTCCTAATGATTTGTCCAAAGTCACCCAGCTAGCTTTCATGTCTAAGGCAGGACTAGAACTCACCATCTTCTGGTGATTGGCCCAGTCACCCAGCCAGCTTTCATGCCTAAGGTGGGACTAGATTAGATAGATAGGTAGGTAGGTAGGTAGGTAGATGTTAGAGAGAGAGATAGGATGCATGGATGGACAAATGGACAGAGACAGATAGATAAATGATAGACACTATGGAGGGATGGATGTACAGATGGATAGAGAGTTGGGAAGGTATATAGGTAAACAGGTGGGTGAGTCAATAGATAGAGAGATGAGCTAGCTAACTAGAGATAGATGATTGATAGAGAAAAATGATAGATGATAGGTAGATGGGTGGATAGGTAAGTAGGTAGACAGATCAACATATAGTTACAATATATAGAATCTAGACCCAGGAGACAAATTCTCTTCTTTCCCCACTCCTCCCTTTAAACTTCTGCTGACTGACCGGATCACCCAGCCGGCTTTCATGCCTAAGGCGGGACTAGAACTCCTCATCACCTGGTGATTGGCCTAAAAAGTCACCCAGCCGGTTTTCGTGCCTAAGGCGGGACTAGAACTTACCATTTCCTGGTGATTGACCCGAAGTCACCCAGCCTGCTTTCATGGCTAAGGCGGGACTAGAACTCACCGTCTCCTGGTGATTGGCCCAAAGTCACCCAGGCAGTTTTCGTGCCTAAAGTGGGACTAGATCTCACCATCTCCTGGTGATTGACCCGAAGTCACCCAGCCTGCTTTCATGGCTATGGCGGGACTAGAATTCACCACCTCCCAGCTTTCTAGCCTGGTGGCTTAACCACGAAAGTAATGTGGCTCTGATCATGCCCCTTGCTGAAACACAGCTTCCTTTCCTGACTCTTTCGGTTGTGCTCCGAAAGCCTTCTTCACCCACGGAGAGGGATCTAACATTGGGCAGAGATATCAAAGTCACCATTGATCTGTTTTCCTTCAGTTCTTTTAGATTGCAAAACCAGGAATTGTTTTCAGATAAATCCAGTGAGACCAGAAGGGGATTGATATGGGAAGTCAACCTCCACTTTTCTCTGTATGAGGTCCTGCCTGGCTCTTCTATTCGGTTTGCCAGGGCCTCTCTCTCCGCTCCAGCAGAATGGGACATTTCGGTACAGACCAGGAGTGGGATTCAATTTTTTTTTACTACCGGTTCGGTGGGTGTGACTTTCCTTTGGCCCAGAATGTAGTCTGAATGCAACCGTTCTTAACTGGGATTTTGGGGGAAGCACCCCGCAGAACTGGGTGGGGTTTGTCTCTCATTCTCAGAAGATAATCCTGGCTTGTCTCCAGAAGTTGTGGGAGAACACAATACTTTTAAAAAGCAACTGGACAGCCATTTTGTCTGACGTGCTCTAGGTTTTCTTGCTTGAGCGCGGAGGGGTGGGCTAGAGGGCCTCTAAGGTCCCCCTCCAACTCTGTTATTCTTGGGAAATGCTGGAATTTGACGTTTGCAACCCAAGTTCACCATCTGGAGAGGATAGATGGATAGATAGATGGATAGATAGATAGATGGATGGATGGATGGATGGATGGATGGATGGAGGGATGGATGGATAGACAGACAGACAGACAGATCGATAGACAGACACAGTAGCACTATTGCAAACTCTGGCTTGACCAGTGTCTGATTTGGGACATCCTGCAGGATCAGCCAATCCAGACAGCCAGGAAACAGCGGGGATGAAGACCCCCTGCTTCGTTGCTAAGAGAGGAAGGGCACCGGGTGATGCACTGTTTCTGGGAGGAGTATCCCGCTGGGTGGGATTTGGGGGGTGTGCAAGGAAGACGCTGGCTCCCTGTTGCCAGCATACTGCTGCTGTCGGGAGAAAGGAAAAGGCGGGGCTTGTTGCTATGGCGCTTTGGGGTGACCGTTCTAGCAACCGAGAATGGTGCCCCGATCACTCCACGGTACCCTTGCCCATTTTTTTCAGGGCTGCTTGTCAGGCCTCCACAGCTTGAAGATAAGTGGACTTCAACTCCCAAAATTCCCCAGCCAGCAAAGGCTGGCTGGGGAATTCTGGGAGTTGAAGTCCACCCATCTTCAAGCAGCCAAGGTTGTGAAACGCTTCTCTGCAAGCATGTGATTGGTCCAGGGTTCATCACCAAGCAACCATTGCCATGGGATTCCAGACACAGTTTCCATGGCAATGGACCAGTCATTCTTCTGAAAGCTGGATGCTTAATTTCCCTGATGCCTTTACCAGGCAGGATGAAAATGGGTGGGGTGTGTGGGGGGCACTAGGGGGAGATATCCATTAAATTTAATTGTCTGTATACTGTGTATATATACATACCATGACAATAAAGAATTCAATTCAACTCAATTGAAGAGGAAATCTTTTCATTCAGCTTGGGGCCCACCCAAGACCCAACACAGTCTCTTGAGTGTTTAATGCATGCCCGGAATTAAAACCGAGATTGAAAAAGGAAGATTCTGGGACCAAGCCAAGATTGAAAGAGGAAGATTGGGGAAAGGACAAGGTGGGAGGGCATTTCACTAGATCTTCAGTCATGGCTTGGATGGTAGTTGGTGGGATTGGTCCCATAGGGTAGCTGTTTGTCCGAGCCGCAGAGAATTTTTGTGGTCCTGAAGATCAGAGGTGAGAAGAACTGCAATCACTCAAGAGGTGTGGTTCATATCCTGGATGAACACAGCATTCTGGCTTTGCACAATACCACAGGCCAGTGTTTCTCACCCTTGACCGCTTGAAGAGATGGTGGATTTCAACTCCTTAGTCAGCATGGGTGAAGGAGGGTGGACTTCAACTCCCAGAATTCCTCAGCCAGCAGGCTTTGAGGAAGATGGACTTCAACTCCCAGAATTCCCCAGCTAGCAGGCTTTAAGGAGAGTGGACTGCAACTCCCAGAATTCCAATGTTGATTGTGAAATTCTGGGAGTTGAAGTCCACCCACATTCAAATGGCCAAGGTTAAGAAACACTGCCACATATTTGCCAAGTAGGTTACCTGGTGTATTCACACAGCAGATAATTCGAATCCCCGCTTCGGCAAGAAAGCTGATTGGTGACTTGGGGCCAATCCCCAGGAGATTGTGAGTTCTAATCCCACCTTAGGCACGAAAGCTAGCTGGGTGACTTTGAGCCAGTCCCTTTCTCTCATCCCGACCCACCTCACAGGGTTAAACCAGGGTTTCTTCATTCTTGGCAACTTTTAAGAATTAAAATTGGGGCCCGTGCTCTTCGTCATCTTCATAAATGTTGAAGGGTTGCTGCTGTGAGGAAAATAGGAGGAGGAAGGCCTATTAGGTATGTTTAACTGCTTTGATTTATGATAAAGGCAGGAGGGGGAAAAAACCTGAAATAATAAAAAATAATTTTTAAAAGGCAGGATGCTCCCATCTCCCCAGATTCCCCTACCTGCTTCCTTGTTGGCGCCACCAGAGCTTGGATGCCAGCATGCCATTGGGTGATACCCGGACCCCTGTTGCCTTGGAGACAGCCTCCTCTCAGGGATGCGGGTGACGTCACTGGGATGCTGCTGGCTCAGGCATTTCCAAAGATGCTTTCAGAAGCAGAGGGGGGCAGAAACAGGCTGGCTTGGGGGATATTTCTTTCTCTCCCCACTCCATCCTTTTAAGGGTTTGGGTAGCCAATGGAAATACAACCCATCCATTCGGAATGATGGATCTTTCGTTTTAATTCGTGACGGTGTATCTGTGTTTGGATCCTCTTGATCTCTGAGGCCAAGAGCCGCAGCGCAGGCAGCCCATCCCCTAAAGCTAGTCATCCTGTGCTGCTAAGTATAGCTTTAAGCATTTTTAAGACCTAAAAATAGTTGCATTCGATCCGTTGAAAGAAGTGTCAGGAATCCATTTCTTAGGAATAGCTTCCTTTTTAAAGTATCCTTTGTTTTTATTCTTGTTTTTCCTCGGTTCAATTTGCTATTTGATGGAAACAACCTCGGCTGATCCTTTGACATGTCCAGGCTTGCTAGGCAACCAGTGTAATTCCTGAAAAAGAGGTGCCATTCTAAAAAAATATACAGTTAAAATGGATAACTGGAAAGAGGAGACTTTGGAATGAAAAGAAGGACTTGGGGTGACGTGATAGCAGTCTTCCAATATCTGAGGTGCTGCCCCAAAGAAGAAGGGGGTCAAATTATTCTCCAAAACCCCTGAAGGCAGGACGAGAAGCAACGGAAGGAATTAGGGAGAAACTTCCTGATAGTGAGGACAATTAACCAGTGGAACTACTTGCCACCACAAGTTGTGGTTCTTCATCACTGGAGGTTTTTAAAAAGAAATTGGGCAGCCATTTGTCTGAAATGATATAAGGCAAGGGTCTTCAAACTTGGCAGCTTTAAGACTTGCGGACTTCAACTCCCAGAATCCCTGAGCTGAACAGAACTGGAGGAGGAATTCTGGGAGTTGAAGTCCACAAGTCTTAAAGCTGCCAAGTTTGAAGACCCCTGATATAAGGTCTCCTGTTTGAGAAGGGGGTTGGACTAGAAGACCTCCACAGTTCCCTCCAATTCTGTTATTTTGACTGGAAATGTGTGAAAAAGAGAACAAACCCCAGGAGTCAGAAAATAAAAAACCATTTCATAAAAAATAAATAAAAAACCTTTCCATTGGGTGGACTTCAACACCCAGAATTCTGCAGCCAGCAGGCTTGAAGATGAGTGAACTTCAACTCCCAGAATCCCCTCCGTTGGCTGGACTTCAACTCCCAGAATTCCCCAGCCAGCAAATGCCACCTCCCGAAATCCCGACCGCCACAAATCAAGAGACAAGATTCAACCTTCCAGACCAAGAACACATTTTATTCCAGGGTTACAACCACCATTTCCCGAGCTAGTCACAGAACCACACGATGGATCGAGTGCCGTTAACTTTCCTTTTTTTTATTTTTAAGTTTTATTTTAATTCCTCTACAATCCTATGTTTCTTTTTTTTCTTCTCTCTCTCTCTCTCTCTCTCAAGACCACCGTCACGACTAAACACAACATTTACCAATAAGGAAACCCAGAAAGGGATTGTTTATCATCGATATCGTTTTGAATTCACTTGGATTTTGCGCTTGGCACCTTGCACACTGAAGAGGGTTGGGCGGGGTGGGGTGGAGGACCTCCATGGACCCCCGTTTCCCGTGTTGGAGTTGGTACCTGAGAGCATTGTCTCCCCTCCCCCCTATTATTACAGGTAGTCCTCGACTTACGACCACAATTGACCTCAAATTTAGGTTGTGAAGTGAGACATTTGTTGACAGCGATAGCACTTAGACCAGGGGCCCACAAACATGGCCCCTTTAAGACTTATGGACTTCAACTCCCAGAATTCCTCAGCTGGCTGAGGAATTCTGGGAGTTGAAGTCCACAAGTCTTAAAGGGGCCACGTTTGGAGACCTCTGACTTTAGACATATATACCACTTCACAGTGCTTCACAGCCCTCTCTATGCGGTTTACAGAGTCAGCCTCTTGCCCCACAACCATCTGGGTCCTCATTATAACGACCTGGGAAGGACAGAAGGTGGAGTCAACCTTGAAAGCCAGTTAGGATTTGAACTCTTGGCAACAGTCAGAGTCCACCTGTCAATACTGCCCTATAAAAACCACAGCGCCACCATGGCTCAGTGAAGTGAGCTTTGCCCCATTTGATGACCGTTGTGGACACCGTTGTTAAGCGAATCACAACAGCAAGGTTAAGGGAAGGGATTCGGGCTTCTCCCCCCCATTGAGTTTGCTTGTTGGAAAGTTGCAAACACGGTGACCGTCATAAGTGTGTGTCGGCTATCAAGCGTCTGTATTTAGATCACGGTGAATGCTATAACGGTCATAAGTGTGAAAAACGGTTCTAAGTCACATTTTTTTAGCGCTGCCGTAACTTTGAACGGTCACTAAATGAACTGGTGTAAGTCGAGGGCTACCATAGTCCTCGATGTACAACGGGCCTGAATGTTGCTCATTAAGCCATTGTGGTCATAACTCGAATCACCATGCAACTGGACCTGCTTTTAAGAACCATTTCTACAGTGGTCTAAAGCAAATTGCCATGGTCCTTAAATGAATTGCATGGTTGTTAAGCAAATCCAGCTTCCCCAATGGAACTTTTGGGTGGAAAGATCAGAAAGTTGCATTCACCGGGGGCTTCAACCGGTTGTACATGTGAGCCAGTGGCCCTGCAACGGTCATAAGAGAGAGACCAGGACGTAAAACATTTTTTCCAAAGGGGTCGTAACTTAGAATTGCAAACGGTTGTAAATCAAGGACTACTCATGTTAAATTCCCCCCCCCCTTTATCTTCACCACAATGCACACCTCTGGGAGTGAATCACAGCTGCAAAAGACGCAGAAGTGGGTACAGGTAGTCCTCAAGTTATGACCAAAACGGAGCCCCCAAACTTCCGTGGCTCAGTCTTAAGGGAGTGTGCATCCTGTTTTACGATTGTCCTCACCATGGTCGTTTAAGCGAATCATTGCATTTGTTAAAGTGAGCCAACCCGGTTGTTCAACGAATCTGGACTTTGCCGCTTCGAAAGTCACCAAAAAAGAGACGACGGCGGCTGTTGTAAATACGAGCCAGTTGCCAAATCTTTAAATTTTGATCACATCACCACATAGGGAACGCTGCAACGACGGCCGTCGTAAATACAAGCCAGTTGTCAAATCGTCCAGATTTTGATCACATGAACACGGGGGACGGTCGTTAAGGGTGAACAACGCTTCCCCCTGAGTCGCTCTTTCCAGTTGCAACTTCGGTCACTAAGCGAACCATCATAAGTCGAGGACAACCCGTCAAGAGACCCAGGGAGGCGCCAAGACGCTCTAAAGCATTAACATCGCACACAATATTTCCCTCCGTGTAAATCCACCCCAGAGCACCACGGATTTCTTCCTTATTCTTAATTATTCCTATTTTTTCTCCCCTTTACTCAGACAAAGCCCACCTATTCCCCCACCCCTCCCCAACAACACCCCCCCATGCCCACCCGACCCAACCCAACCCACCCCCCAAAACTGACTGCAACGAGGAAGCGTCGGCGAAGGTTGTGCTTCGAAGACAGAAGGAAGGAAACGGTAAGCCGTCGTTTCCACGGTTTTGTGATCGGAACCGGCTTGGTGGAAGGATCCATCCTGCTCGGTCCTAAGTCCTGAGGAAGATTTCATGTTTTTTTTATTCTTTATTTTATTTTTTATTTTTTTTGCCTGATCGTTCGTAAAATTCAGAATAGCACTTGAGGCTTGAACAGGTTTCCCCCACCGGCGTGGGGAGAGCGATGGCCCCATCGGGCAAGGCGAGATTACGTCCCCAAACAGGGGACACGGCAGGAAAACACACACAAAGACATGGAAAAAAAAGGGCACCCCAATAAATCTGGGGTGGAGGGTTGGCATGGTTTGGGGTCTGCTTGGCACCTCGCTTGGCATCCCTGTTTTGTTTTTTTTCCCCTTGCCAGGCAGGGATTCCTCAAATTTGGGTTCAAAGTTGGCTTGCGACAAACTTTACAACAAAGATATCATATTTTTAATAATCCATGAAATCACAGCTGCAAGATTAGTTTATGTCCAAAAATGGAAATGTAAAGAAACTCCAGGTGAAATCGGAAATAATTAGGAAAATTTGGGTCTGTGCAGAAATGGATAAATTGACAGAAGAATTAAAAAATAAGGATGATTCTGATTAAATATGGGGAAAGTTTTATCACTGGTTGCAAACTAGCAAAGATCAAAAAAATATAAACAAGGATTACTGTTTATGTATATGTTATATACTATGTATATAAAATGTAAAGATGTATTATTCTTTATATGAAGTAGCAGTGTAAGACAATTAGGTGTGTCAGGACGATTGCACCACGTCCATTGTTTTTCAATGTCTTTTTCTCTTTTGGGTGTGTTTGTTCAATAAAATATTTTTTTAAAAAAAGTTGGCTTGGAGAGATGTCTAAGGAAGATTCTCGGTCATCCAAAGATACTTTCTTTCCACTGGACTTTCTGGGTTTTTAAAAAATTTTCTTTTGAAGACTTTTTGCTTATCATCCAAGGAGCTTCCTCAGTTCTGGAAGGAGGGTAAAGAATGTATAAATCCTGCCCTTCCCCACTGTCCTGTCGGAGTTGAAAAACCTTCTCGGAATCAGAAGCGAAAGGTCTTCAAAAGAAAAAGTCCAATTGCCTCTTGGGAAAAAAAAACAAACACCTTTGGGTTATTGGAGAATTTTACTGAGCATGTGCAGAAGGAAGGGGAGAGCGGGGATTCTGGGAGGGAGCCTAAGGCAGGTTATTCCTTCCATGGTGAGCTGTTCCCATCATCCACTGCTTGGGTCCCTAGATTTAGGGAAGGGGAGCGCATCAAATAGACAGTAATGGGAGGCGCAGCCAGGCACAGGGGATTCTTAATGCAGACTGGGTCACTTTAAGAGGGTTGGACTTCAACTCCCAGAATTCCCCAGGCTGGGGGATTCTGGGAGTTGAAGTCCAACCCTCTTAAAGTGACCCAGGCTGACAGACATTCTCCTAATCCCATTGAATTTGAGGCTGGGGGGGGGGGGG
>BHFT01014786.1:0-10848 GCA_004320025.1 Laticauda laticaudata | reverse complement strand
GAGGGGGGGGGGGGGGGGAAGCACATGGCACGAAAAATGCAGGCTTGTGAGCAATTGTGCCCACCTTCCCTCTATGGTCCCTCCCCACTAAAAAGTGGGTGACCCAATCCCAGGAACTCCAGCCCAGCCTAGCCGTCCGCAGGATTCCCCAAGCTTGGAGAGAGCCAACTTCCTTCATAGGCAACCTATGATTTGGGCAAGGATTTGCCCATCATACCTTCGCCAAGCCAAGGCAGGTCGGCATGAAGTATAAGTGTTGCCCTGCCAACTTCACCCAGATTTTTGCACACACACACACACACATCACCTCAGCCTGCTTTCTGGATTTTATTACAAGCGCCTGAGTATGTCCACCTATGGCGTGCGGTCAGTGTGACATCGAGCTGACCATGGAGGAAAAAAAAGCCCAATTATAATAAATCAATGAAATAATTTTTTTTTGTTTAAAGCAGGAATGACAACGCAGGATACAGATCGTCTTCAACATATGTCCATTTTCTGTCACTAAGTGAGACAAGGAGTTGCCCCATTTCTTTGCTTATGGTTGTTGAGTAAGTCTGGCTTCCCTGTTGAAATTTGCCTCTTGGACGGCTGCAAAAGGGGGGGGGGGAATCACAGGACAAAGCCACCGTCCTAACTGTGAAGTGGTCACTAAGTGTCTGAATTTTGATTACGTTACTGTGGGTGGTGGTAGTTCTGAGACGGTCGTAACGGTGAGAAACAGTCGTAACGAAGTCACTTTTTTCCGCACTGTTGTAACTTTCAATGGCCATAAGTTGAGGACGAGCTATAACCAGGGGTGGGATTCAAATTTTTTAACAACCAGTTCTGTGGGCGTGGCTTAGTTGGTGGGCATGGCTTGGTGGTCATGTGACTGGCTGGGTGTGGCCAACTCAACATCACTCACATCAAGGCACGCATCTCCTCACTTGGCCTCTCATGACTATGGGGATGCTGCAACAGTCGTAAGTCTGAAAAATGGTCATAAGTCACTTTTTTCAGTGCCATTGTGAATGGTCTCTCCACACAAGCAAAGTACCAGCAAAGGAGGGGAAAAAAACTCCAGAGAAGTTCCTGAGACAGGAAGTCTAGTCCTGCCAAGAATGTAATAAGGGTTAACGGAGAGGCAGTTTCTGTAAGCAACACCAGAATGTTTCCTCCCTGCCTTCCTTACAGGATTAGCCCAGTAATTTCTTCTAACAACCGGTTCTCCGAACTCCTTAGAATATTAACAACCAGTTCTAGTGAATAGGTGAGAACCTGTAGAATCCCACCCCAGCTATAATGCTTCATGCCACAGGGACCTCCAGCTGCTGAAGAATACAATTCCCAGAATGCCTGAGCAGCTGGCAGAAGGAATTCTGGGAAATGTAGTTTTCTTTTGAACCTAGCGAAGCCAATTTTAGGATTAGAAGTCAGATCCGAGCCATGAAAGCTCAACTCTTTGTGGCCTACCTCACAGGGATGTTGTACACAAAATACTGTCAGAATAATCACTATGGTTGGGGGGGGGGGAGTGTCTTCAAACTTGACAACTTAAGACTTGTGGACTTCAACTTGCAGAATTCCTCCTCCAGTCAGGTTAGCTTAGAAATTCTGGGAGTTGAAGTCCACAAGTCCAACTTTGAAGGCCCTTGCACTATGACAATGAAATTGTGATTTTTTTATAGGGAGAGAGTGCAGCTGTTGGGCCATGAGTAAACTGTTTACAAGTTAAATTTGCACTTTTCTTCTTATTGGGATGCTTCTCAGAGAAGAACCTCCCTAGCCAAGAATATTCTACCCCTGGGGATCAAACAATTCTGGTAAATTTTGGGCAATTACTGGTATCAGCAGTTTGCGTGATTACTAAGAATGTATTTTTCACTATAAAATCCCAGATGTCAGGAATTTTCACATTAAGTAGCTTTTCAAAACGAAGCTAAAAGGGGGAAAGGAGAAGAAAATAATAACAAACCAGCCTGCAGATTAAACCAACTGATTTGGGGATTTGTTTCTATCCTTATTTGTTCCATTTTGCTCTGCACCATTCACATAATCTGTCCAGAGATTTATTTTTTAAAATAAAATCTACTG
The DNA here is from genome assembly GCA_004320025.1 of Laticauda laticaudata. NCBI lineage: Eukaryota > Metazoa > Chordata > Lepidosauria > Squamata > Elapidae > Laticauda > Laticauda laticaudata. The sequence continues at coordinate 8,772 of BHFT01014786.1, read as the reverse complement.
TCTAATTGCTTTTGAATAGCCTTAAGCCCTTATCTTGTGGGGAAAAAAGTTATAAAGCTCAGAAATGGCCACTTCACAAACCAGCTTAGAAAAAACAATGATAGAAAAGCCTTTTTTTCCCCCTAAGCTGGTTTGTGAAGTGGCCATTTGTAAACCAGAATATCTTACTAAACTTTTAAGATGTGTGGACTTCAACTCCCAGAATTCCTCAGCCAGCATTGCTTGTTGTTGAGGTTAAGAACCTTTGATATTTTCCTGAAATTTTAAGGAAGCAACAACAAACCACCTTTGCAACACTTCCAAGATCAGTTGGGAATGTGGGAAATTTATAAAAGCAACAGGGTTTCTAAGACCAGGATATAATATTAGCAAAATCACCCTGGCTAATAATACGGGACGGGGCAACTTTCAGGAAGGAATTAAAAAAGAAGCAATCTATTTTTTTTTAAATTATTATTATTTCAGTCTGGATCTGTTTTGAGGGGCAGAATCCTGACCTGCAGGGGAAGCCAAAATAGAAGTTCCAAATACAGTTAGTCCTCAACTTGCGACTACAATTGTGCCCACAATGTTTGCCTTGCTAAGCAAGACGGTGGTTAAGCCAGTTTTGTCCTGTTTTACGGCCATTCTTGACACAGTTGTTAAGTGAATCAGGCTTCCCCATTGACTTGGCTTGTCAGAAGGTCACAAAAGGGGATCACTGCGATTGTCATAAATATGAGTCAGTTGTCAAACGTGTGAATCTTGATCACACAACCATGGGGATGTTGCTATGGTCGTAACTCAAAGGATTCCCTGCATACCACTGAGCACTGCAGTCTAACGTTTGCTGTTGCACTTTTAAATTGTACAAAAAATGGTTTGCTGGAGCCTATACTCAAAATTCTAAGCTTCGTTGGCATAATTGGTACAACCAAAGGTTGGAAGGGACTTAAGAGGTCATCTAGTCCATCCCCCTGGCTAGCTTGGGTGGTTTGCTAATTTTATGTTACCCAAAGCCAATCTATCTGTTCCACTTATTGTGCAAACCCAGAAAATGGTCTGTATTTGGTAAGCAGTTTTAACAGAGTTGGAAGGGACCTTGTAGGTCATCTAGGTCACCCCCTGCCCAACTAGGAGACTCTACACCATTTCTGATAGATGGGAGTCCAATCTTTTCTTGAAAGTCTCAAGTGATGATGCTCCTGCAACTTCTGAGGGCAACTTCTGTTCCATTGGTTGATTGTTCTCAACTTGAGTGCACTCTGCACATGCTCCAAGATTAAGGTGGTAATCTAGTTTAGAAGGTTCTAAATTTTCTGACAGATTAGCCATTTAGCTACCTGCTGGCTTTGACCCCGCGCCTTTAGCACCAAAGACATGCAAGGCAAGTAAAATAGACCAAAAACTCCCCACTCTGCATTCTCCACTCAAATCCAGGATTTACAGATAGTCCTCATTTAGTGACCACAAGGGGGATCAGCAACAGAATATGTAATCCCACCACTGGGTTTAAAATCTACCTTCAAATTTTCCTCAGCTTTGCAGATCTGTGAAAGCCATCCGCTGCCAAATGACTTTTTTTAAAAAAAATCATCCTTTCAAATAGTTGCTAAATAAGGCAGTCACTAAGTGAGGACTACCTGTGCGGGTTGAGGAAAAATGAAGCAGAATCAGTTTTTCTCCCCCCTCTTATCTGCTCTGCCTTATCCTTTCTTTTGATGCTTTTTTGGTCCAAGGTGGCCTACTCCCAGCTGGCATTTATAAGGTCAACTACAAAGACCATGCTCTACCACCCAACCCATCTCAAGGACCCCCCAGGTGAAGAATCTGTGTCCAAAGAGGGAATTAGAATAGATGGAAGGCCTGGTCCTGTGCTGATTCTAAGGCTAATGACAGCAAACCAGCCAAATCCTAATCGATCACCTTGCAGTGGTCGTCCCCAAGAAGAGATTGGGCTCCCATCTGTCAGAAATGGTGTAGGGTCTCCTACTTGGGCAGGGGGTTGGACTAGATGACCTACAAGGTCCCTGCCAATTCTGATTATCTGTTATCTGATACACGGCCACAATTGGGAGCAAAATTTCCAGGGCTCCGTGAGGCAGTAGGTTAAAGGGAGCCATGCCTGATTTTACAACCTTTTTCACCCTGGGTTGTTAAGTTGTTCAATCGTTGTGGTTGTTAAGTGAATCATGTGGTCATTGAGCGAATCCGACTCCCCCTCATTTTCCTTTTCCTTTTAGGAAGCGTCTTGGAAGGTCTGAAATTTCAATTACGTGACTCCAGGGAATACCAGCCGATTGATAAGTGTCTGAATCTTGATCACCTAAAACCGTGCCAATCTACAATGGTCATAAGTGCGAGGACTAGTTGCAAAGTTGCTTTTTTTCAGCGCTGTCATAACATTGCTGAATGGAGGGTTGTAAATCGAGGACTAGCTGTATGTACACAAATTCAAGAGTGGGAAAAGCTTCTAAAATCTAGCAATTCTTACCAAATAAATAGTCCTCGACTTAATGACCGCAACGGCCAAAATTTCTGTTGCTAAGTGAGACAGCCATTCAGTGATTTATTTATTTGTTTGGCCCCATTTTCCACAATGGAGCCAAACATTTCCGTCGCTAAACGAGACCTCAGAGTGAGTTTGGCCCCGTTTTACAACCTTTCTGGCGGTTGTCGTTAAACAAATCGTGGCAGCTGTTAAATTAAGTCCCATGGTTGTTTAGTGAATCCGGCTTCCCCCCATTGACTTGACTTGTCAGAAGGTCGCTAAATGGGGATCGTATGACTCCAGGGATGCTGCGACTGTCATAAATAGGAATTGGTGGCCCAGCGCCTGAATTTTGATCAAATGATGCTGCAAAGGTCGTTAAGTGTAAAAAAAATGGTTTCAGCCACTGTTTTCAGTGCCGTGGTAACGTTGAACGGTCACTAAATGAAATGTTGTAAATTGAAGACTATCTCTAGCCTTCCTCTCTATGCTCCTTTTCTCTTTCAGACCTAAAATATTTCTGGAAACATGGGCGGCCTGGACATTTTGCAGCCTAATTTAAATTAAATATGATTTAAAAGGTGGTTTCCACGACAGGAACTCTCTCAGAGATTGCTAGAAGCTTCTCGGCTTCAATGACATGTCAAATATAAGGCCGTTTTCCTGACCCAAATCCTCCAGAGGGGCTGGGGGACTACAACTCCCAGAATTCCTCAGCTAGCCCTGAGGAACTCTGGGAATCGCAGGCCGAACAGGTGGCAGATGATTGACGTCTGAGGTAAGGCATCATGGCGGAAATAATATGGCTAAGCCAGAGGTATGTTGAAAAAACTCTCCAGCCATTTTAAGATTTGTGGGGGGGGGGGGGTTCAACTCCCAGAATCCCCCATGCTNTTGGGGGGGGGGGGGGACTTCAACTCCCAGAATTCCTCAGCCAGCCATGCTGGCTGAGGAATTGTGGGAATCAGAGTCCCGAGCTGTAAAGTTGCCCCTGCGTTTGGAAGGATCGCTCAGTATCAGCAAAATAATTTCTGGGAAGGAAGGTGGGCATGGGGAGTGCCAACAAAGGTCAGATCTTCCCTTGTGCCAACTTGGGGGGGCTCAATCCTGGCACCACCTTTCAGAAGCGCCGATGGGCATCAAAAGCACCTGGGCAGTGAGGGACGGAGCCCATTTTCTCAACCCAATCAGCTTCCTTGTTCTGTTTGGCCTAAGATCCCAAAACTCTGCATTATAAAAACAAAAAAAAATCCAGAACCTCCAAAGGGGAATCTAGATTCCTCCCTGAAGACAAATCCTTTTCTGTATCAAGGGTGCAGTTTTGGAGCAAGGGGAGAAGATGCTCAAGGAAGCCCCTACAAACTATCTTGGCAAGATAAAAAAAAAAATTTGTTGGTGCTTTTTTTTTTTTTTTTTTGCAAAAGGCAATCATGGATGTTGTTTTTTTCATTTTTTTTTCCCTTGAAGACGTTTCGCTTCCCAGCCATGGAAGCTTCTCTGGTTCTTCACAGAGCTTCTTCGGTTCTTCAGAACCGGAGAAGCTTCCTTGGATGAGAAGCGAAACGTCTTCAGGGAATTTTTTTTTTTTAAAAAGGCACCTTGACCTGAGATGGCTGAGAATTCCCACTGACATTTTGCCAGTGACACAGCTTTGAACCCGGTGGCCTAGGCGTGCCCGTCTGTGGGACAGGTTTAAAACAAAAACAGAAACCCAGCGTGGGTCAGGCTTGCATCGTGGTTTGAGGGTATCAAGGTTACTGAATGAAGGATTGAATTGCTTGTTTGCTTCTCCAATCATGGCAAATCTTGCAAACGTCTGGAGGAAAACCACAATCACACAATGGCCGTGTCTTTAGCGACGGCTGCTTCCTTCCCAGGGGGTTCCCCAAGGACATCTGCTCGCCCCAGAATCAGGTCGGGGGGGCTGTCTGAAGATGCGCTTTGGGTCCCAGTTTTGGGAGAAGGAGCAAGCCGGTCTCTCTCTGTGTTGCATGCCTCCCCCTCCCCTTGGCTGGCTTCTACAAAGAAGGATGCTACACGGAGAGAAGGGAGGAGGGGTTTTCCTCCCTCTCCCTGCCTGAGTTGGCCATTTCTGCTAGGCTTGGGGTGGGGTGGGGGGGCTCCGGCCGCGCTCCCACAGGTACCCTTCAGCTGCTTTGCTCCCTTCCTGGCACAGCCCTTCGTGCCAGGGCCTGGCCAGGACCCGCCCAAATCGGGCAATGTGGGTTTTTCACCGAAGGGACGGAGCAGCTGAATGCAATTCAAACCCCCTCCCCTCTTGCTGGGACCCTGAGGGGTACCCCGACAGAACAGCTGGGGAGAAAGTGGGAGGGAGGGAGAAGTGGGGGGGGGGCTGGATTGACCTTCAAAGGTGAAAGTCAAAAGACCTCCAAGAAGGACGGAGGTAGCATTCAGACATTCCCAAGGAAGGTGGCAAGGAGGATTTTCCAAAGGGGTACCATCACCCCCTCCCCGCCTTTATTCCGGGGACCCAAAGGTAGACACCCTTCTGCAGCAAGAGAAGCCCAGGGTTAGCTGGTTTGGGGGCCAGGGGAGAGGTGGGGTGAGTCGTGGACGCCGAGATGTGGCATCGGAGGGAAGTAGAAGGGTGCATGCCCAGGATGCTGCACTCCATTGTCGGAATGCCACATGCAACAGAGGAGACAGTGCCCCGCACTGCTTGCAACATACCTCTGGCAAAATTTAAAGGGGAGGAGTGGGGATGGGTGGGAGAGGGAGACTTTTGGGGGGCGATCGAGACACACAAGCCTGCTTGCACTGTGGGTCCACGTGTTTACCACGTGCCCCGCCACTTCGCCGTCTCCCCCAGTACCGAGACGGGCTTGGTGCCTTGGCGACACGAAAGCCTGGTCCAGCGTGGGAGCCGGTGCCCGTCGCACCGCACAGCGTCACGCTGCCAATCCCCCCCGTCCCCCCCACCGCCGAGACACGCCGTGCCCTGCGATGGAATCTTTTGCCTGGCAGCCGTTGGACAGACGAAGGAGGAGAGGGAACCTTCCTGCCTGTCACTCCCATCATCGGCTTCGAAATGGCCTCGAATCGACGCCTGGCAAAGACGCAGAGAGCCCCTTTGAGGTGGGGTGACACAGAGGTGGGGATGGGAGGGGAGGAGGCAGGAGAGACCCGGGTGACAAGTGGGATGCCAAGCGAGGGAACGTGGGCACCCGAGGGCACAGAGGAAAAAGGGGGGGGGAAGGGAGGAAGGGGGGTGTATCAGCATGGATGGCATCCATCCTTCCATCCGTGCTGGGAAGCAGCTGCAGAGATGGGTGGAAGGATCAGCGATGAGCCGTCGGAGAGGATTACAAGGCAAAACCAGACGAGACAGTCAAATTTCATGGGTAAATAAACACGGTGCCAAGCCAGGGTGGCTTCGAGGTGGAGAGAAGAGAAAAGGGTGGGTGGGTTGAGAAGTGACGGGCAGCCTCCCCGAGCAAGGCAGGAGAGGCTGGGCCAAGTGGGTGTGTGCTGGGGGGGGGAGGGGGGAGAAAGGCAGGGGGGGATGGGCNGCTGGGCCAAGTGGGTGTGTGCTGGGGGGGGGAGGGGGGAGAAAGGCAGGGGGGGATGGGCTGATGGAGGACTTGCCTTTGAATGAAGCCAAGGCAAGCTGTGGAGATACCTGATTCTGCATGTAAACAGCTGGGGTTTTTTTTCTTCTCTTTTTCTCTCTTTCTTTCTTTCTTTCTTTTTTTCTTTCTTTCTTTCTTTCTTTTTTTCTTTCTTTCTTTCTTTCTTTTCCGGAACCACCTGATTGTTGAGAAGCGAGAGTTCCCTGGGAGGATTCAGTACGTAAAGACCAAGTCCGAAATGCTGGACATCAGCCAGTCCCCTGCAATCATCTCAGTCACTTCTGGGGTACAGTAATCGGGGAACTCAAAATGAGACGAGGCGCCCAAAGGAAAAAGATCCAGATCTTTATCGAAGACCGACCAGTCCGGGCTCCGGCAAGGGGGCGTGTTTGGCTGGATACGGCTGGGCACGACGTTCCAAAGATCTTCCTCCGGCTCGTCGTCCGAGGAGGCGAAGGAAGAAGACGATGATGGCGACCTCGTAGAAGCAGGAGAAGACACGTCAGAGGAGGACCAGGGCTTGGCAAGGTCTCTGGCTTCGGTGTCTTTGGCCTGGCCAGCGTTGGATTCCCACTCTCCTTTCTCGCCCCCGGTGGGAAGCATGTGCCAGAATTCCTTGCTGGAGGTTTTGGGACCTTCCTCAAACGATACCTCCAGGATGCGGGCTTCCAAGGGGTCCTCATCCGGCTTTGGAGAGGAGCATCCCCCCTGGCCTTCAGGATCCGGCTTCGGCGTCTGCCTCCGGGGCGAAGCTGCCCGTCCGAGAACAGAGGGCTTAATCTTGACGGGCACCCTGGACCGAGCCTTGGCACTGCCCAGCTTGCCTTTCTTCCTGGGCCGGTACTTGTAGTCGGGATAGTCCGCCATGTGTTTGAGGCGCAGCCGTTCGGCCTCCTTGACGAACGGAATCTTCTCCGAATCCTGAAGTAACTGCCAGCGCCGTCCCAGCCGCTTGGAGATCTCGGCATTGTGCATATCGGGCCACTGGTCCATGATCTTCCGCCGCTCGTTCTGAGACCACACCATGAAGGCGTTCATGGGGCGCTTGATGTGCCCGCTGGGCGTCTTGCACCAGTCTGGTTCGCCCGTGCCATCTTTCAACAGCAAGCCGTCTTTGGAACACACCTCCTGCTTTGCTTCCACTCCTCGACTCCGCGTGCTGCTGCGTTGCTGGACCATGCTGATGTCCTGATGCTGTGCCACCGACTCACCGAACACTCCCCCTTCAGATGCTCAGTCCAAGCCGGGGTTATTTTCTCATCCTCCGGTGGGTGGAAACACCGTGGTGGCGGGCTCGGCACAGCACGGTGGGTGGGTAGGTGGGTGAGCCTCGGCGGTTGCCAGCAAGCAAGATCGCCCCTCTCTCTCTCTGCTCCACGCCCCCCTTTTAACTCCGTCTCCAAAGCAGCAGCAGCAGCCGCTGCCGGCTGGCCAACTGACAGCCGGAGGTCCTGGCGACACCTGCTTTGGGCCTGAGGGAGATGTCCGGTGGAGGGGGAGCGCAGAGAGCCAGGAAGTGGTAGGAAATCTTTGGCAAAAACAGCTGGAGAGCAGGGAGGGTCGGGAGAGGAGGCCGTCAGTAACTCCGGGCGGCGGGATTCCGAGGGCCAGGAGCATCCCCAAGGAACACCGAATGAACAGATGGAGCAGTCACGCCTTCTCCTTCTCCTCGGGGGTGGTAGAGACCTGAGTGGGGAGAAAAGAGGGGGAGAGACCCCCCCACTGCTCACAACAGCAGCCCCTCGGTGTGTCGCCGTGTCCCCCCCCTCTCCAGGCCGCCCTAGATCAGCTCTGGCTGGCTTTGCAAACACAGCCTGCTCACGCCCACTCCTGCTTGCTCTCCTCCTCGCTGCCTTCTCTTATAGCCCATCCTCGCTGACAGCCCCCTCCTCCTCCTCCTCCCCGTTCTCCCCCCCTCCCCGGCATGCTCGGCCCCTCCCCTCCAGCACAGTCTAGGGCTGCACACATTGCTGCCAAGAGTAAACACCAAGGTGCTGGTTCTCTCAATGGGGCGCCCCTCCTCTGACAGCACGTCATTGGTTGCGAGGCAGGAATGGGGCATTTGCACCCCCCAATCGGCTGACACCACTTCCCCCCCTTCCCCTCCCAGTAAGGGAGGGAGGGAAGGTCCAAAACTTTCTCCCCAGCCAACACACCCACCTGTCCCCACCCCCAAAGCCTCCTCCTCCCACCCAGCAGCAACCCTGGTCTAGATGGAGCCGGGAGGGAGGGAGAACGTGAATTCCAGAGTGGTACCCAGGGCAGAGAAATGGTGCCAGGGCAGGAAGAGGAAAGCGCCCCAGGATTAGGGCAGCCGGCAAAAAGAGGAGGGGCACCAGGAAAGGATAGGGAGGGAAAGCTTTTCCATTCTCAGGAAAAGGTGGATTTTTCACAGCAACCAGGGAGATTCTCAAGCAATCAGGATTAGCAAAACTTCCAACTTTAATCTTTCACAGCTCATTACTTTCCTGCTCTCTTATTCATGTTTGCATCTGTGTGTGTGTGTGTGAATGTACAATATATGTGTATATATGTACATGGATATATATTTTATTCGTGTCTGTCTCTCTGTCTGTCTATCCATCCATCCATCCTTCCTTACCTCCTTCTTTCCATCATATCAAACTCCCTCCCTCCCTCTGAATTATCTGTCTGTCTGTCCGTCCATCCATCCATCCATCCATCCATCCATCCATCCATCCATCCATCCAT